>PKRV01000687.1:0-17445 GCA_003709505.1 Hyphantria cunea | reverse complement strand
TACCAAACAAAAATATTAAAATACATGGTTTATCCAGTCTCTCAATTTGTTGGTGCTGAATATTTACAGCGAACACTGTAACCACTATGCTAGCATACACCATCAACATAGATAGAAATCGATATTTGAAGAAATGTACGTTTATGGTAAAAGGTTACATTGATATAAAAAAGTACATTACGTATCGTAAAAGATTTGTGATGGAATTTTATGTAACCGTTTCTATATGTGTCTTTTAGGCCCTTCAACATTTTTTGAGATGTTGGCAGATGTTGAGATGACAAAGTATGATGAAACAGAGGCATCATCATCTTTCTAGCCTTTATTATTTCCAAAAATTATTTGGGGTCGGCTACTAGTTCAACTGGTTTTACCTGCATACCAGTTTCTGGCAGATTGTGAAATATTCGTAGAAGCCAATTTGCAAATTAAATATTTGTACTATTCTTACGTGATTGTCGACTTTTGGAATGTAGAGATCACCGAATCGGTAATCATTGTTTAGATAGTTGTATCAGTATCATCACGGATTGATAGCCAAAAGCCTCGGACCAACACCTCAAGAAGCTCACGTTAGACAGTTGCAGTCCTCCTTGTATAGTGAGGAGATTCCTGTCTTTGGAATCCTGACCACCGGTTTCTTGGTCCCTGTACTCGATGTCGGTGCCCTACTGTTTTCATATTTATAAATGTTTTTTATTATAAATGTAATTTATAGGTTAAAGTATATTAAATAGAGAGAATATCAATAAAACATATAACATGAGGTTGTCCATTCTTAGTCAATGTATATTAAATAAAGAGAATATCGAAAGGTTGTCGATTCTTAGTCAATAAACAGTATATAGAAAGAGATAATAACGTTGCGAAATAAGTTCACTGACAGTTAGCAATAGTAAGCAATAAATATAACGTATTAGATAAAACAGAACCATATTACAAATATAAGCCTAAATGTATAGTCAACAATGAAATAGTGAAACTGTATAGGAACTAAGACATAATTACCGATAAAACCACCACAAACAATAGAATAACATCACACTAACACTAAAGGACAGAAAAAATACATATTTCATAGACATTGCAATATCTAATTCTGAAAACACTGAGAAAATGCAAAAATTATACCACATGCAGATGAAATACGGCTAATATAGCACTACCTACTATACTGTCAAAATCATACCCATAATAATGTCATCAACCGGACTCATTCCAAAATCCTATTCTATTTATCCATTTTTTTACAAAAGGGATAATTAACAAAGAGGAATTAAATTAGATCTCTGTTCGCTAAAGTAAACTGTGAAAATATACGAGTGCAATACAGTTGTAGCACTAGAATAACTAATTGCATGTCGGGGGACATGACGAACATTATATAGTGACCGATACTTACGGGAAATTAAAAAGTTGCATTCTCATATTATGTAGTTTTGTCTATGATAAAATTGTTAAAAGATAATTATGTTAGGATATATTTCTACAAAATACAAAAAATGTTAAAAGGGATTTTCTTGTGATGGTACTTTAAAAAACTTCATAATTAAATACAATTATTTAAATTCGTTAATTTATTTATTGTTTTAAAATTATAAACGTGATATAATAATATGACAAATTTTCCTAGTTTTACAATTTTAGGCTAGTGTTTCTAGAAATCTTTATGAACACTTGCCCATAAAGATTACTAGAAAAGCACATAATCTACTAATAACGATGACTGGTTTAAATATTCTAGAAACATAATATACGCCAAAAATATTTTATTTTCTGGCTTATAACATGACGTTTAAAAATCGTTGGCGATACTTAATTGTACAGAAGAGTACAGTAGCCGACGTTTAAAGTATACACAAAAAAAGCGAAATTTATTCCTGTTTTGAAACTTTTTTAATTTTACAAACTTATCTACAGAAATAAATAACTAAGTACGAAACAGGTTGTCCAAAAGTTTCATACCCACATCTATCTTCTAATATTAAGTGGTTAATAAATATGGAGTTATCTAGTTTCAGAAATATTGAATCCAATTCTGTCGAGAAGTAGACTGCGATAGGCCGATTGATTGATTACAGCATGTTAGAAAGAAAGTTTTTCTAATATACAGTATAATATTTTGAAGGCATTTTATGATGTAATATTTCAGTCGAGAAATTGCGAGAAATCTCGTAGAAAATAACGAGCAAATACATACGTAGATAATTTTTATAGGCAGTTAGAATTTAGTCAAAATTTATTATTTTGAATATATTACCACTTAACACTGAAAATATAGAATTTGGAAAAATTACGTAGTTACGAAACGTTTTCAAACGTTTAAAAAACATTTCAGTTACTATTTATTAATGAATACAGAATTTTTGACTGCATCGGTGGCGCAGTGGTATCGTATGCCACTGCTGTGCTAGAGGTCTCGGGTTCGTTTGGACCTGGACCTCGACTGATTCGGATCAAATGTCTGTATGATCTGCAAATATTTGTTTTGGAGTTTGGGTGTTTTCTCAGTTTATTTATAAGTATTTACTAAAGAAGTATATATGTATTAATGTCAGTTGTCTAGTAATCATTCAGGTTTGGGCTGTGCTTTGATCTATGGGTATCTTAGTCAGTTATCTTTCTCTTTTATATATATAGATAACCGTCATTAATTGTATATATTTAAGTGTAATCGTATTACATAATGTTCCTCTAATATAATCGTTATGCGGCAAGTTATTAAAGCAGCAGCGTTTATTTATAAAAACCCACTGGAATTTCAGTGGTACACGAAAACGGCACGCACTTTATTGTGTGTTATCACGAAAGGTTTCTTAGTACCGGTACCAAACAAGTACCTACGGTCTTATATAACAGTTACATGACCAAGTCGAGAAGTATTAAGGCAGAAAATTCTTGAGTAAATTGTGAAAAATAATTTATCAAACTTTACATACTTTGAAAAGTATCGCGGAAAAAAAACGACGTCCAACACCATCATCAAATGAACTTCAGAATACAAATCGTCAAAACTACGTAAATATTTTTTTTTCTTTCCTATAATATTCTTACAGACCAAATCAAATGTTACTTGTTAATTATAAATTTATCAAACGTTTCAGGAACTGATTTATTTAAAGTTGAATGAGACAAGTAGGTTTAAATGAAATTTGAAGATTTGTTTATACTTATATGTTCACCTTTACCTTTGTTTCTGTATGTAACCACAATGTATTTACCTGCCTATTGTGGTAAGTTACAAAAGAAGCCAATAAAAGTGTGTTCAAAACCATTTTATGGCCTATGAATTTTATAAACTGTATTTAATATAGATTAGAAATACGAAACAAAGAAACAATCTATAAAGACATCAGAAAGCTATATTATTTATCAAGTAAGATTCTTAAGTTCAAGTACTTTGTGTCATGTTTGTCTTTTGTCGTCAACAATCCATAATCATAAATTACTTTATCCAATAAAATACGAAAGACAACAGTTAAACAAATACTAAATTCAATTCCGAGGTTCCAAGATTAAGGGATAATAGCATAAACAGAAGTTAGCAAACATGATTTGGTTACGGAATTCCTTTGATATAATATCATATGAATAAGGCAACAGTCGTAAGTAAATATGCGCTCAAAACTGACATAGTTCATAGAGTTATCTAAGAGACGGATTTAATTTAATGGTTCGCAAGCTATTTGACAGTTTTATTTACCTTAGGTTGGGTAAGCTCTGCAATAAGGGAAAGACGAACAAATAATATTTACTTACCTACACAATATCACGTTACTGGAACCGATTTATTTGTTTTGCTTCTTCAATTTATTTTTGGTCTCAAAACTTTATGAATTTATTCAGTATCATTTCTGTATTTTGTTTATTCGGATGTAACAAATTTCATTTCGTTAAGACAAAAACATGAAAGCTAAAAATGTATGGGGTTTGAGCTGTGGCCTAAAGAATAAAACACATCACATTGTGTGATGTAGATCATGGTAAAGAGGTACATACAACATCCTATAATCATGTATTGAATAAAACATGAGATTGATGTTTCATATTTATTGTTGGGATTTCATCTTTGACAAAGTTAGAAAAAAGAAACGTATTACTTGTTTTTATAACAAATAATATTAATTGTAGGAAGTCTAAAAAAATGTCATCATAGACTAATTAGAGATTAATTACGGTGTCAATATGGAGGAATAGTTATTTGTGAAAATCAAGTTTTATAATATAACATTCCGTTTCAATTGAAAAAAAACCGGCCAAGTGCGAGTAGGACTCGCGCATCGAGGGTTCCGTACAAACCTGTAAGTATTATATGACGTAACTACAATAAAAATTTATACTTTCCGCAATTTTTCCCTGATCTGACGTGAAGACGTTGCTTCGTATCAAATTTCAAGATACTGAGGTCACGGAAAGTATCCTGTAGGTTTGATTCCCTTGCGAGTATCGAAAATTTGCAGCTTAAATTTTTTTCACAGCTCTAAGCGACAGAAGAGCTGTGTATTTTATATGAATTTCAGCTTGATACCTCCACGTGTTCCTGATAAAAAGGGTCTTGACAGACGGACAACAAAATGATCCTATATAGGTATTGTTTTTTCCTTTTGGGGTACAGAACCCTAAAAATCGAAAAATCACACTTTGTTTTTGTTACCCGTTTAACTGATACCTAAGAAATGTCATAGATTAATAGTTCAAATCGGATATTGTTACCGCAAAACATCATTATGTTTCTTTATAAAGACCCCCGTAAATATATATAGTATAAAGTTTTCTACCATAAAATTAGAAATTTTCCTTACCTTTTGTAAAGTATAGTTGAATATGCGAAAGGAGCACAACTTTATACTGTAAATATTTCTTATTCACTACAGTCTATCGAAAAANGCAAGCTATCTGACAGTTTTATTTACCTTAGGTTGGGTAAGCTCTGCAATAAGGGAAAGACGAACAAATAATATTTACTTACCTACACAATATCACGTTACTGGAACCGATTTATTTGTTTTGCTTCTTCAATTTATTTTTGGTCTCAAAAAATTCTTATGAATTTATTCAGTATCATTTCTGTATTTTGTTTATTCGGATGTAACAAATTTCATTTCGTTAAGACAAAAACATGAAAACTAAAAATGTATGGGTTTTGAGCTGCGGTCTAAAGAATAAAACACATGACATTGTGTGATGTATAATAGATCATGGTAAAGAGGTACATACAACATCCTATAATCATGTATTGAATAAAACATGAGATTGATGTTTCGTATTTATTGTAGGGATTTCATTTTCCACAAACTTAGGAAAAAGAAACGTATTACTTATTTTTTTAACAAATAATATTAATTGTAGGAAAAGTCTAAAAAAATGTCATCATAGACTAATTAGAGATTAATTAGGGTGTCAATATGGAGGAATAGTTATTAGTGAAAAACAAGTTTTATAATATAACATTCCGTTTCAATTGAAAAAAAACCGGCCAAGTGCGAGTAGAACTCGCGCATCGAGCGATTCCCTGATCTGACGTGCTTCGTATCAAATTTCAAGATACTGAGGTCACGGAAAGTATCCTGTAGGTTTGATTCCCTTGCGAGTATCGAAAATTTGCAGCTTGAATTTTTTTCACAGCTCTAAGCGACAGAAGACCTATGTATTTTATATGAATTTCAGCTTGATACCTCCACGTGTTCCTGAGAAAAAGGGTCTTGACAGACGGACAACAAAATGATCTTATATGAGTATCGTTTTTTCCTTTTGGGGTGCAGAACCCTAAAAATCGAAAAATCACACTTTGTTTTTGTTGCCCGTTTAACTGATACCTAAGAAATGTCATAGAATAATAGTTCAAATCAGATATTGTTACCATAAAATATCATTAAGTTTCTTTATGAAGACCCCGTTTTCTACCATAAAATTAAAAATTATCCTTACCTTTTGTAAAGTATACTTGAATATGCGCAAGGACCACAACTTTATACTGTAAATATTTCCTATTCACTACAGTCTATTGAAAAGTCATTGCTGAAACAGTTCTAATGGTCGATGCAATTTCAACTGCTTGCAATTTCGTGACGACTACATGATACTGTTCTCATTATGGAAACGCTTATTCCTTTTTTATTTATTTAACACTTTTTAAACTTCATTAAACTGGCAATATAAAGATTTTGGATTGCAGCTTTCTATATTTAAAATAACGTTTTGAAAAACAACTTTAAATACGCAGAAAGAACAAATCTCTTGTAATTTGTACTCTCGATTGTCGGCACTCGATGGAACTTGTTGCAATACATTCTAAAATCAAATACACTTGTATTTATTCCATTATATATATTAAATGTACACCTGACCGGTTACGCCCTTATGGCGTCCAAGGTGTTGTAAGGTAATGCAAAAAGTCTTTTGTTAACTGTCCGTATACCCAGTTGAGGTTATACAAACGTAAACGATTAGAGAAAACTAACAAATATATGTCCGCGACGCCATTTTAATATTAAGGTACATATTAAAGCAAGATTTTAGATAATAATACAAGAGAATAGAGATAAGAGACTCAACGTCCTTAGAGGACTGGTACTATTAACTGTAAAATAGATTGAATGAAAAGTAAAATGAACAATAAAACCAGTCTCTTTTCTTCAGAATTGGAATAAAATATATGTTCAAAAAGTATCATTATTTTAATTACAAGGATTGAACTACTACAGTTACAGAGTATCCGACATATCTCCGAAGCTAACGAGATCTAACTGAAACAAGTGTACATTACCGATACTTTAATTTCTCTACCTATCTTTTAATCTAACCCAGACATTTTTAATTCAATCCAACACGTATGGTAGCGGCTTTTAAATACCAATGTCAGAACTAATTTTAAATGTCAAATATGTATTTGTAAGTACGTCAAGAAAATAACTCATTTTTTCAATTAATCTTATAATTTCCGCTGACCGGTTTCGCACTACGGCATTATCAAAGGTAACTGCCATGCCATAAGATGAAACCGGTCACGTTAAATTTTAAGTAGAATAAAAGGATTAGTGAATGTAATTTTAAGAATGTATTTTAATAAGGCCCACCAAGTGCTGACAACCGAGAAACCAAATTATAAAACAACTCATAGTTAAAACTATTTATGGGTTCTAAACACTATCAAGTGTAAAGACAACTTGAAAAAACTTGATTCGCATAAAGCATTATCAATCTACAACACTCATGTTATTTGCAGTTGTAGGCTGGTATTTTACTACCATCATATGTAAATCAAATCCAATTTGAATACTAATGACAATCTATGTACGAATGAAATGAGACGTGGAAATTGCTTATCATTTAGAATTGAAATCTATATCTATATGACTATACTTCTATAGTATGGGGGAAATTTCAGCTGCCTCCTTCGAATATGACCCAGTTTCAATGGAACGATTTGGAGTATGTGCTCTGTTTTGAATGATTGCCACTAGATTGGTTGGAATAGTGGGATACATGTCAGATCTACCAACTACCCTTGTACTATAATTAACTCAGCGCTTTAGCTTGATTGGAATTGATCTTAATCATAAGTTTTAATACTTGATTATTTAATTTGTTGCTATTCTGTACTAGCAAAACTATCTAATGAATATTGATATGCAAAAAGCATCAGGTTACGTATATGTTTAATCTATATATATAATAAAGGGAGGTGACTGACTGACTAAGATACCCATAGATAAACAAATAGCCCAAATCGCTGAACTTCGAATCCTGAAATTTTGCATGTAGGTTCTTTATATAACGTAAGTGAGCAAGCAAGTAAGTAATTCATTAGAAGCTTTTAGTCCTGTGATGGATCTGCTTAAAAGTTTTGTAAAAATATAGTGGGGTTAAAGTAATATTGTAATATCTAGTTCTGCGCGAGCGAAGCAGCAGACAAAAGCTAGAGTTTAATGAAACGTTGAGAATATCTGCTTATCAACAGATATAATATTTAATGACTATAGATACCGATATTCATAAAATTGCTTTATTTTCCTTTCCCCATATTTCTTTTGTGCAAAGATACTTTTTTTAGTACAAAACCTATTTCTCTGTATTTTATCTTTAGGAACATGTATGGCCGTATTCATTTATATCGATTAGACGATGTTGGTCTAAAACTTTTTTTAATCTAAGTACCTTACATAGTTGTTAAATATATTTGGAGAGAGAGGAGTCCCCAACCCGCACTTGGCCAGCGTGGGGACGTATGGCCTTAACCCTCTCCTGAGAGGAGACCCGAGCCCAGCAGTGGGACATTATGGGTTGTTGTTGTTGTATATTTAGAGAAAAGCTTCCAATTTAAACTAATGCCCATTCATTCATCATCATCAACAACCCATAATGTCCTACTGCTGGGCTCGGGTCTCCTTCTCAGGAGAGGGTTAAGGCCATACGTCCCCACGCTCGCCGAGTGCGGGTTGAGGATTGGCAAGAAAACGTCGTGGCCACGTAATCTTACCGTTAGATGTTTTCAAGGCGCCCAAAGGCTCCAACTAAGCTTCACGACTGTTATCCTATGATAACAACCGGGACCGCCTGCTTAACGTGACCTCCGAATCACGGAGACGCTCATGATAATATGCCACTAGCGGTTACCCATCCAGGTACTGACCGCGACATCGTTGCTAACCCTCGGTGATTGTTTCTAATCATCGAGTGCAACTGGGCTATGAGTGTCTAGGTTATAATGACCATTACGACTACGTACGTACGCTTCAGAAGTCCTGTAAATGAGTTTTCATTATTGCGAGCACCACTGTGCACTTTGTGCATGGAAAATAAATTGTAGAGAAATAGTAAAAAAACAAAAAAAAATTTAAATCTATCACAAACCTTATGATGTAGGCCATCACCGCAATTTGTTTCTTCTTTCAACAATCTATAGATTTCATTCAATATTAATTCCCGAACTGACTTAAAATGGAATTTACTTACCCAGTATTTAACTTACTTAGTTAAATCGATTTTGACTCATTAATAAAATCCTTGAACTTTAACTTGAATGTATACGTTTAAGTTACTGTGAACGAAATACCTTATTTCTGTGTCCTTGACTCTAACCTTGCTAAGAAGTGAAATTTTATAAATGTTATAAGTTAATAATACTCGTAATTAGGTCATTAATTTAATCGCCACCAGGAATTTAAATTGTAAAGACAAATTGTGTGGGTATTACTTTTAAGATCTTACAGAATTAATTGAGATACATGTATTTTTTTTGACAAGATAATTTTCCCATTAGAACACGCATGTACCAGACACAAAGATCACCCAAAACTAAAGACAACACTTTGTGGATTACACAAAGTTTTGCCCTATGTGAGATTTGAACCTACGACACGTGGCGCAGTCAACACATGGTTACTGCTTGAACCACTAGGCCAAACGTGCAGTCGTTTCATATCTCCACAAAAAATTGTAAGCTTGAAAGATTTCTGGGCTCCGTGTTGTTTATAGGCAGTTACTAAACTTGGAAAACATTTCAATTTTGATTAATTACATTATGGCATTTTTTAATGAGAACATATAAAAGATGATCTCAAATGACACAAGCTTATTTAAAATTATCAATAACTTCGGTCTTCTTTAGGGTCAATTTCAAAAGATTCTTTCGCGTACCACATCTAGGAGTACTGGACACATATTTTAAGACTTTCGCTCTGCTTTTTAATCGGCTAAAAGGTAGCTCATTCAAGCCTGAGCTTATCTACTGTTTCTATATTTCGGCAGATTTTGCTCACTGAATTATACCATGATTCAAGCATAATTAATCTCATTAAAATATAAATGTGAAATGAGATCTAAGTTCAAAATTATGATATATACCTTGGTTATTCACTTCAACGACAAAAGTAGTAAGATCCAAATGGGTGCCAAGTTCAATGGTCAGTCCTGAAATTTATTTATAAGTAAATATTTAATAATAACTTGAATGTATCATTTTCTTAAAACTTAGGATAATATATAGAAAGTTAAAGTTTGACTTGATTACTAATTCTAACTAACTATTCTTCCGAAAATTTGGCTTGCTGGTAGAAACTAACCATCAAACATAGGCTCTTCCATGACTCTGTTAGTAGATACTTCACAATAATTTATATTAATAACTTTAAAATATAAACAAGTAAAATAAGCTTGTGTTTAATTTACTTTATTTTTTAATCAACCATGAATAGTATAAAACGGTAAAAATAAACAACTACCTGTGCACCTTTTCATCTCTGGCTAATATTATACAAACAAAAGGTACTAATAACAAGAACAAAGACCCTTTACTACAATAACAAAAGATTTATTTCATAATGAATTACTTACTAACTAGGTTTGTCGACGGATTCTCTTCGTGGGATTTTTAAATCAAAATAGTTAGTTACTCGTGTTGTCGTGTTTTGTGGAGAGAGCGAGTCTGAAGGCCCAATGATACAGAAGCAGATATGATACAATAGGCCGCCATAGTATGTCACTATACTGTATTGTTATATTATATGCATTTCAAATGAATAAAGTGCTCACTACTTTTCGATTCTGCTATTCATTAAGCAGAGAAAAGTCACTTTGACAGGCTAATATACGAAAAAATAGTAGCGGAATGCCGTATAGGGTAAAGTGCAAAGAATTTTCAAGAAAAAGTAAATATAATTTTAAATAAAAAATCTATTTCGTAATTATCAAAATTATATTATTACTCAGAAGCAATTACTCAGAGGACTACTTAGGAGGGTTCAAAGTGACTAACACGATTCAAGAATAAATATTTATGCAAGTACAAATTTTCATTAATTGTAGGTAATTGAAATAATGTTGAATCATGTGGAACAAAATACAGCCATAAATCATACTTTTAACGTCTAAAGCGTTTCCCTTTTATCTGGAATGTCAACAAACCTTTAACGAGGAGAGAAAAGTTGTCATAATTAATTTATCGTAGGAAATTGTCTTTGTAATCACTTCTAAAAGTTTGTGAATTAACATAAATACTGTTTTGATTGTTAGTCTACTGAGAATAACAATGCCGCGTTACTTGTTGGAAAAAATAAAATTAATACGGTTTAGAGAGAATAATATTTTTAAAAATTACATTGACCTGGTTTTCCTTCTCAGTTGCAAAGTTTTTTAAATCGCTAGTAACGTTTGGGATGTTAGAACTTTTGTTTTCTTTGTCGAGTTTTTTTCACAAACTACGATACCATACGGCTAAACCTTCTTTTTTACATGAAGCTACTACCATTGAAACTCCACAACCTAAGTACTAGGAGATTCCGAAATAACTACTTTTGCTTTCGCACTTTTAAACAAGATACATTCAGTAGAATATAACTTAAATGATTCGGAATAGGACTGAATTTAAATTTACCAATTTAATTTACCTGGGCTATTGCGATTTTTCAACAAAGTACTGAACTTAGATTAACACGAAGTAGAACGAAATACTTCGGAATAAAATAGCTGTGTCAGGTTTTATTGACATTACAGAATTTGGCGAAAGAGAAAAATGGGTTTTACCGTTGAAAATGTTACATCACGTGAAATTGGACGTATTCTTTTAAAGAAATCCTACTCAAAGGTTTTTTGACCAAATTTAAAGTTAAAATCAAGTGAAATTACAAATACAACCTGTAAGTTGTATTTATTTAATACTAGTGGTCGCCTAGAGGTCGAAATTCAACCATAATTCTTTTAAAATTTTTAGTTAGAACTATTTAGAATTTCTTTTGTCAAAGGCTATTACGCCTCTTTAATCCATGATTTTTTGAAATTCAGTATGACAGTATAGACAAAAAATATATATCTTTTTAGTTTGACTTTGACATATATAAATTTAAGTATGTCAGTGTCAAATGCATGGAATTGTGTGTAATGTTTTATTTGTAGCTTTAATGTACTTTATAAGCATTGTTATTAAAAAATATTACCGTTCTGCATTTCTCCTACATTTAAACTATAAGTGTGCCAAATTTCATACTCTTTCATCCGCGCAATACTTGTAAAAAGGGGTCCAAGGTTTTTGCTTCACGTATTAATATATAGATAATCGGAACCTATGATTGGCAGTCTCTGGATTTTTTGGTTCATTCTATTCTTTTCTTTTCCGTAGTCAGCACTCATCATATTATTTATTAAAATTTATTAAAACTTATTACAACACAGCTTCGGGTTTCGGGTTCGATTCCCGGGTCGGGTCAAATGTTTGTATGATCTACAAATGTTTTGTTTCGGAGTTTGGGTGTTTTCTATGTATGTTATCTATGTATTTACAAAAAAAGTATATATGTATTTATATCATTTGTTTAGTACCCATAATACAAGCTCTGCTTAGTTTGGGACTAGATGGCGTTGTATGTTAGATGTCTGAAATATTTATTTATTTATAACTTTACTGTTAATCCATAAATTATTCTTTGAGTATATTTTCTTTTCCATTTATTTTACACACCTACTCTATTTTAATTTATTCTTAAGTATAAAAGTTTATAATGGTCATGTACATCGTAAAGGCGAGAAATCATCNTCTAAAGCGTTTCCCTTTTATCTGGAATGTCAACAAACCTTTAACGAGGAGAGAAAAGTTGTCATAATTAATTTATCGTAGGAAATTGTCTTTGTAATCACTTCTAAAAGTTTGTGAATTAACATAAATACTGTTTTGATTGTTAGTCTACTGAGAATAACAATGCCGCGTTACTTGTTGGAAAAAATAAAATTAATACGGTTTAGAGAGAATAATATTTTTAAAAATTACATTGACCTGGTTTTCCTTCTCAGTTGCAAAGTTTTTTAAATCGCTAGTAACGTTTGGGATGTTAGAACTTTTGTTTTCTTTGTCGAGTTTTTTTCACAAACTACGATACCATACGGCTAAACCTTCTTTTTTACATGAAGCTACTACCATTGAAACTCCACAACCTAAGTACTAGGAGATTCCGAAATAACTACTTTTGCTTTCGCACTTTTAAACAAGATACATTCAGTAGAATATAACTTAAATGATTCGGAATAGGACTGAATTTAAATTTACCAATTTAATTTACCTGGGCTATTGCGATTTTTCAACAAAGTACTGAACTTAGATTAACACGAAGTAGAACGAAATACTTCGGAATAAAATAGCTGTGTCAGGTTTTATTGACATTACAGAATTTGGCGAAAGAGAAAAATGGGTTTTACCGTTGAAAATGTTACATCACGTGAAATTGGACGTATTCTTTTAAAGAAATCCTACTCAAAGGTTTTTTGACCAAATTTAAAGTTAAAATCAAGTGAAATTACAAATACAACCTGTAAGTTGTATTTATTTAATACTAGTGGTCGCCTAGAGGTCGAAATTCAACCATAATTCTTTTAAAATTTTTAGTTAGAACTATTTAGAATTTCTTTTGTCAAAGGCTATTACGCCTCTTTAATCCATGATTTTTTGAAATTCAGTATGACAGTATAGACAAAAAATATATATCTTTTTAGTTTGACTTTGACATATATAAATTTAAGTATGTCAGTGTCAAATGCATGGAATTGTGTGTAATGTTTTATTTGTAGCTTTAATGTACTTTATAAGCATTGTTATTAAAAAATATTACCGTTCTGCATTTCTCCTACATTTAAACTATAAGTGTGCCAAATTTCATACTCTTTCATCCGCGCAATACTTGTAAAAAGGGGTCCAAGGTTTTTGCTTCACGTATTAATATATAGATAATCGGAACCTATGATTGGCAGTCTCTGGATTTTTTGGTTCATTCTATTCTTTTCTTTTCCGTAGTCAGCACTCATCATATTATTTATTAAAATTTATTAAAACTTATTACAACACAGCTTCGGGTTTCGGGTTCGATTCCCGGGTCGGGTCAAATGTTTGTATGATCTACAAATGTTTTGTTTCGGAGTTTGGGTGTTTTCTATGTATGTTATCTATGTATTTACAAAAAAAGTATATATGTATTTATATCATTTGTTTAGTACCCATAATACAAGCTCTGCTTAGTTTGGGACTAGATGGCGTTGTATGTTAGATGTCTGAAATATTTATTTATTTATAACTTTACTGTTAATCCATAAATTATTCTTTGAGTATATTTTCTTTTCCATTTATTTTACACACCTACTCTATTTTAATTTATTCTTAAGTATAAAAGTTTATAATGGTCATGTACATCGTAAAGGCGAGAAATCATCACAAACAAAGAAACTCCTTTTCCCGTTTATATTAAAATAGAGCGTCATGATCTCATGGGTTCTAGATTACATATCGAACACTCAAAAAGCCAGCTTTTTTTTTTAAATGGGGTCAACCGAGCAGGCGTTTCGCCTGTTGGTAAGCGATTACCGCCGCCCATGGACACCCGTAACACCAGAGGCGTCACAAGTGCATTGCTGGCCTTGGGGGATGGGAAGAGGGATGAGGGGAAGGGTTGGATTGAAATCGGTGCAGTTAACCACTGCACCGATTTCAATGAAATTTGTTTAATATAAAAAAGTATTTATGTTTTCAAATCAGTTGTCTAGTACCCATAATACAAGCTCCGCTTAGTTTGGGACTAGATGGCGTTGTGTGTTAGATGTCCGAAAATATTTATTATTATTTACTAATATCAGGCACACAGATAGACAGATAAATAGGTGGACAGAAATACTCGTAGTTTCTTTCAAGTTTTAATATGAGTATGGAGTAGTTAGATTTATCTTTAGTGAAGGAGTTGATATGAAATGCTATGACAGCTTTGAAAATGGTAAACAGGCCGTATTGTTTTGGGATCAGCCCTTCGAGATGATTGCAAAACAGGCCCTTGCGGTAGAATACTGCGGTTTCTGATATAAATCGCCAGCGACAGCTTCAGTTAGAACACGATAATAATGATGTAGTTGCAACGTTTTTTTAGTAAAGATAGTGTAGATAATATTTTAGTGTCTAAATAACAGTTTATTAGTTAATTTAAATGTAATTTGATATTTTGTTTTTATTATGTGATGGTGGCTCATCAAGCCTTGTCTGAGTACAGCAAAAAATCAGCAAAATATTTAACATTGTGATTACGTTAAAACCAGTAATCCTCACTAGAGGGAGGAGTTAATGCACCTCTTTCGCGATTTTCATAAAATTCAATGTTTAGATATATAGCTATATACTAAATAATATTTAGACTGCCTCGTTGGTCTACTGACTCATAAGCAACTGCAGATCAGAACTCTCAGGTTCGATTCCCGGGTCGGACTGCTATTGGATTGACTCGGAGTACGAAAAATACCAGTGTTTCCCGACCGTACCTCGGAGAATACATTAATCCGTCGTTGCAGGTTAAGAAACATGAATGATTATCATATGAACATCTAGGGCAACCAATTGGGTCAAGTATACTGACAACCAGTCTTTAATTTCAGTTCATTTTCAGGGTTGGGGATATCCGACGCCAGTCGCCCTGTAGAAAAACTAATATTAAGGTGAAATAATTGAACTAGTAGCCGACCCAAAATAATCTTGGGAATAATAAAGGCTAGGAAGAAGAGATATATAGTGATATAATATTTTATTTATACACCAGATTTCACAAATATTTTACGATCATAAAACTAACAATAAATGTGATAAATAAAAGGCAACTTTAATGCTCGAAGTAACTTCTTCTACGCAATTTTCGTATTGATTTGTTTCATTTTAAGCTGGTGCTATATATATAATAGATAAATATATAATATANGTAGGAGAGCCGCTTCGGAATGCATTGGCTGGCTCGACCGGAGTGATATCAAGTCTTCACAGAAAACCGGTGTGGAATAGCGGTTGTGTTGAGTTTCACCGAGTGAGTGGTTATACTGGAGGCCCATATCTCAACCCCTCACCCCATCCCCATTTCCTAAAGCCGGCAACGCACATGTGACACCTCTGGTGTTGCGGGTGGCATGGGCAGCGTTAATCGCTTACCATCAGGCGATACGTTTGCTCGTTTTTACAAGTGCGTTGCCGGCCTTTGGGGGATGGGGAGGGGGATAGGGGGAGGGATTTGAGGGATGGTATGGGCCTCTGGTATCCTCATTCTCTCGATGAAACACAGCGCCAGCGCTGTTTAACACCGGTTTTCTGTGAGGCCGTGGCATCACTCCGGTCGAACTGGCCCATTCTTGCCGAAGCGTGGCTCTTTCACGTTTAAACTTCAAATCAGAAACACTACATATTTATAACTGGATTTGTTATATGCGATTTAAAAACTTTATCCACAGTCAATTTAAAATTCGTCTAGATTTATACATTTTTCATTGTTTTGCTAAAAGCCGCTGGGGAGCTACAGGAACAAAAGGAATAAATCTCTCGGAAACTGAGATGGGTTTGAGAGCTGATAACGGGCTTTTGTTTTGCACGTCATTGTAATGTATTGTTTTAAGACAGACTGAAACAATCTTCCTAATCACTCGTAATCAGGATAGTTATAGAAATTATTTAAAGGTTTTCATAAATATCTTATAAAAATAAATGCAATTGTTTAAAGTTTCCTGAGAACATTTTATACCAAAATAAAGTTTTCTTTTTTTTATGGAATAGGGGGCAAACGAGCAGTCGTGTCGCCTGATGGTAAGCGATTACCGCCGCCCATGGAGACCCGCAACACCAGAGGCGTCAAAAGTGCGTTGTTGGCCTTTATTGGAAGGGGGATGAGGAGAAGGGTTGGATCATGGGCCTCCGGTGTCCTCACTCTCTCGGTGGAACACAACGCAGGAGCTGTTTCACACCGGTTTTCTGTGAACCCGTGGTATCACTCCGGTCGAGCCTGCCCATGCACGCCGAAACGTGGCTCTTCCACGTTTTCCCAGGAATGTAGTCAGCTGAACTTAACTAGTTTTTGAATTCGAATATTCCTTGACAAACGTTTCAGATTAGGGTTAACTTAATCTAGTCGAATTGAATCCCAAGAGGACACAGATTTTTCCGCTCATCCAAAGCGTATAGTTTATCGATAATTTTGTTTAAAAATTAACGATAAACTATACTGTCACAATTAGCATAGGAATCTTTTGCGTGAATATAACAAGGGATGTTTAGTTTCGCGGTCACTTCCATAGTTAAATCAATATTACATAAATATGTAATTCATATTAATATATAAATTGTCATTTAATATAATTCGTGTGGGAGGTATCTGCGTAAGGATGTACTCTATATATATACCCTATTGTCTAGTCTGTTTAAACATATGAACAACAATTTGGTAAACATTTTTCTGAGAATAAATATACAATTGACTGCCTCTTTAGCGCAGTGGTAGCGAATGCGACTGCTGTGCTAGAGGTCTCGGGTTCGATTCCTGAGTTGGACCAAATGTTTGTAGGATCTGCAAATATTTGTTTCGGAGTTTGGATGTTTTCTATGCATAATATGTATGTATTTACAAAAAAAGTATATAAGTATTAATATCAGTTGTCTAGTACCCATAACACAAG
>PKRV01000686.1:880869-988801 GCA_003709505.1 Hyphantria cunea | reverse complement strand
CACATTCGCGATGGAATGGTGACTATTACTTTGAGATTTTACTCATGCTTATCATCAGGTTGGGTAGAAACGTTTAGGCTGCTACATATGTATGCAAAAAAAACATTAAAACCAGTTATCTACACCCAAATTAAGTATAAATTAAAATATGAGGCTCAAAACACACCTGTTGACCTTAGTGGTTAGTGACCTTCGCCGATGCGCAACCGGTCGTTGCCCACCCACAGGTAAATCTATGTGATTAAGCTGAAAAGTTGGCCCTTTGTTTCTCTGAACGTGCGGATCTCAGGAACTATTAGTACAAATAAACCATCTTTTAGTATTTGATAGATCAACGAAGACGCAACGGCCGATAGAAGTCGAGCACCAGTTAAAAATGTTGTACAAAACGAGAATAATTAATTATTTTTAGTTGATGACCTTAGGCTTTAAGGGTTCATTTATTTGGCTTTCGATAAAGTCGAGTGGTGCTTACCATCAGAAAGTGGTATTAAATATTTTTTTAACTAAATGTACAAATTATTCGAAACCAAAAAAAGAGAAAATTATTACACATTCACAGTTCCGCTCTTCATTAATTGCGAACAAAATACATTCACAATGATTTATATAACAAACCAAATTATTCAAGATTTATACAAAAAACATCTGCTAAAGCAATTAAAAAGTATTTGCCGTGCGACCCATCAAATTCCACTCCTTTAACAGTCAACTTAACCCGTCCCTACCACACCGGTTCAAAAGAAAGTAGGTATCTATATAAACTGTCTCATTCGCACGCCGCGTTCAGTATAACCTTGAACGCGAAAGTTTAAAGTAACAGTTGACAAAAATAATTAAAAGAAAGTTATATAAAAAAAAAATACTAAGAAAAAGTTCGAAAACAAAAAATATTTTTTTAAAAATGAAATCGAAATATTGTTTCGTTTTTCTTTTGATTTTTTGCACTGGTGTGCAAAGTGATAGTATTTTTGTTAATGCATTCAATTATGTAATAGATTTTGGGATGAATATGACTCCTCAATTTATGTCTGTATTAGAATGTGTGGGGAACGATGAGGCGTGGGGTTGTGCGAGGGAGAAGGCTGGGAAGATGCTGGACATTTGGTCGAAAAAAATTGAAGATCAACAAAAAATTTGGGAACGTAAGTACAGTTTTTTTTTCTAATTAAAAACCGATTATAGCTATTATTTCTTTTTTTATTTAATAAACTATACTTGAACGATTAGATATTCTTAATCGGTCTGAATTTTTAGTTGTATGTATACTAGCACATTATAGTCCAATTTCAATTGCTAATAAATGTCTGACAGACCAATTCAATAATTTAAAACTAGCAATTCTTGAATCTATATATCTAAAATCTGAACCTCGCAAACGTCTCCAATGATTTTCATAAAGTTTAGTATACAAGAGGTTTCGGGGACGACCAATTGATCTACCTAGGATTAGATTTTGGAAAATTTACAAAAAAATACCGCGGAAATCTCGGCCAGCTAGGTACTGTGAACTTATCTGTAAAATAACTAACAAAAAATAACTACCAATTACGGCTTCACAAGTCTCGGATAGAGACGTATATGTCGGATACACATACGTGTTAACAACTTTTATCTCTTAAATAGCATTATATGGCAGATAACTATCTGAAACTTTATAATGGGACTGGAGAAACTAGACCTAACTTTACCAAGTACAATATATTACGGTGTGAAATATTGATTAAAAATGGCTATAATGAAATTTTTTCATGTATCAATTACATAATAACACTCTAATTTATTTTTAATTAGTAGCTTGTTCCCTTATAAAATGTGCTTAAGTGGTAGATTTCGTACGAATTACAAAAATGTTACCTAAAACATAAGATATCCTAGATGAAGTTGTAACTTATAAATTCAATAAGCTGCGGAACCCTACGCGGCGTGTGACACACTTACCTAGCCGGTTCTTATACATAGTAATTGCAGGTCAATATTTGAATAAATTTAATTGGTAAAAATTCAAATACAAAATCATTTATTTAATTAAGACACCAAGTGACATTTATGAACGTTAAATTGAAGCTACAGATAAAAATCATAGATTGACACAAACAGACGCCTCAGCATGTACTGGATTTTCAAGATATTTTTTCTTTATGCTTTAAGGGGCAAATGAATAGACGTATCGTCTGATGGTGAATGATTACCGTCACCTATGGACACCCGTAATACCAGAGGTGTCACAAGTGCGTTGCCGGCCTTTGGGGGATGTGGACGGGGATGGGGGGAGGTATTGGGGTACGGGCCTCCGGTATCCTCACTCACTCGATGAAACACAGCGCAAGCGCTGTTTCACACAGGTTTTCTGTGAGGCCGTGGTATCACTCCGGTCGAGCCGGCCCATTCATGCCGAAGCGTGGCTCTCCCACGTTTATAAATTAGGTGAAAACACTAAAACCTACTGCCCGCTTGTGTCGATCTATAACTGCCAGTTTCCAGTGTGTAGAGCCTTATAAGAAGAATACTGGTAAAGAAACTCATGGTCACTCTTTTTAAAAGTCAGATATTCAAAGAAAATAAGTTGTATGTTTCTTTAAGACGATTTACAAACTAAACTATTACCGTAAAACGAGATAATATTATTTAATACTACTAATGTTCATATGTATACTAACCGTGGAGGAGCCACGCTTCGACATGAATGGGCCGGCTCGACCGGATTGATACCACGGCCTCACAGAAAACCAGTGTGATACAGCGCTTGCGCTGTGTTTCACCGGCTGAGTGAGGATACCGGAGACCCATACCCCAACCCCTCTTCCCATCCCCATTCTCTTCCCCATTCCCCAAAGGCCGGCAACGCACTTGTGACGCCTCTGGTGTTGCAGGTGTCCATGAGCGGCGGTATTCGCTTACCATCAGGCGATGCGTGAGCTAGTTTGCCCGCGATTCCATAAAAAAAAATATGTAGGTTGGTTTTGGTAAAAGGTCTCACTGAATTTTAAAGCATTCATAAACGGGTTGTGCTCAAATATATCAGGAATAAAAAAAGCTTTAATTTTTTTAGGACCCTTTACAAATACTTCTTAAAATAATTACTTAGAAAACTGTATTATATTGAGTTTTACTTGCAATTTTATTTATTACAATAACTAGCCTCCCCGCAAGTGTTGATTTGCCATTAATCGCTTATAGTGTACGAATTTAATATCAATTGTGTAGGTGTATGTATCTTATGTGTATGTATATATATATATGTGTACATATGTTGTATTATATATACATATTAGTATTTATGACGTATGTATTGTATTTGTATATATAATTTCATAAGTTTTTGCATTCAGTCAACTATTACATTTCGTATATTGCTAATCTGTAATCTAATGTGCACCTATCTTATAAAATTTCTCCACCACCCCAAGCTTGACTGGAAGAGAATGCCCTGGGCATTAAGTCCCCCGATGTACAAAAGTGCATAAAGTTTATAATAAATAAATAATATAAAAAAATGGGTTTGGGTCATCCTTATCAGGGTATGAAAAATAGATATCAGCCGATTCTCAGATCTAAGCTATATGCATCTGTATTGATGAAAAATGAAGGAGAAAGCTAGCACGCAAAAAAATACATATAACGAAACATAGAACCTCTTCCTTTTTTAAATCGGTTAAATAGATAAAAACAGTACCGTGTCCAAAATTTTGACTTAATCGGCTTTTTAAATCGTTCACAAACTAGTTTGTATATTTTTAAGCTAGTCTTAGAAAATTGCCTAAGTTACTCCTAATATCATTAGTTATCTGCCAGTGAAAAAGTTCCTTCAAAATCAGTGCTGCCGTTCCAAAGATTGACCAAATACACAAACAAAAATTTAAAATATTGATTTTTCGTTATTCCTACGTACAGGGGTAGTAGAAAGCTGTTAATTTTGAAATAGAGTAATTGGCACTATAGTGAAATTAGTTAAAATGTATTAAATACAAACTTGTGACGTCACTGTTTTAGACTATTCAGTTAATTATTGATTAAAATTATTAATAGAAATGTAAAACTGTAATAATTATATTTTCCACGATGTTTTGTAATATTCGTTATAATGAAGGAGACATCGGTATTTATGTACGGTACAGTCATCTATCCTATTACAAACAGACACCACCACAATTCTATTTGTTTGTATAGATAAATTTAACATCTCGTCATTTATACAAGTTTTCTACTTTCATTTGGCATCTGTGCTATCAAATGGGTCTATAATGAACAGAACTGAAGTCACGACCTCGCCTAGAGGTTATAAATTGTTCATTGCGCTATTATTACTTACTTTCTCGTCATGTCAACAATTTCAAATTACTTTTAATGACTAAATTAATTCTATTTTATTATAAGTCATTCATTCTTTTCTATTTTTTTCAGTAATTGAATGATTTTCTTGTCAGTTACCCTCGCGTGTGAAGAGTTCTCTATGTCCTTCTTCAAGAAGCAAAGTATTTCTACGCCAAATTTTACTGAAATTCGCACAGCGGTTTAGCCATGAAGTCGCAATAGACAATCCAACGGAGTTACTTTCGGATTTATAATATAGTATTGATAATATATTAGTATATAATACAAGGGACCTTGAGAATTAAATAAATTTGAATTTATTTATTTATTAAAGTTTATTGCACACCACTACAGTAAAAAAAAATTCAATGAAAAATATATACGAATACTAACGTCAGGTATTACAAAAGGCGGTCTTTCACTCACGGAGATCTCTTCTAGACAGCCTTTGTACGGATATTATAAAATGATCTTTTGATTTATTTAGGCATACCTCATTCCTGAGCAAAGATCTATGTCCAACAGTGGACTGTTATGGGCTGTTGATGTGTGATGTGATGAAATTTCTTTCTAAGTGATAATGGAAAATTAAAAAACTGTTTTGTTTTATATTTGGATATCAAAAACACAATATTTTAATGTGTTAATTTTTTTTTTGTTTAAGCTTTTAAATCCAAAATATTATTTTAACTAAGCATATAATGTAAAAACCAACAAAAACCAATAAAATAAGCAAAAAGTATAAATTTTAAAGTCAAGTTTGGCAAAATTGAGGTTTTAAAATTTAAATATATATTTAAATTTTAAAATTACATATTAAAATACACTTGTAAACCTTAGTATATAGGTAGGTAGCAATAGGCTCGACCCCTTACATGTGTGAGACTCTCTAAACCTTCGGGCATAAAAGAGGTGCATGAATGTACGTTGTGTATACAAATTATGGCTTTTTCTTTAATATACTAACTGCCAAAAAGGCTTAACTTGATAGAAATCATGCGAAGAATTCAAGATTGGTGCTCATCATACTCATTGCGAATGTGAACAAGGCAGCATTTTGACCCACAATACCCTAGTGAGATTAACTATCTCGTTCTGCTTTAAAAAAATTATATAATCGGTTCGGATGTGTTAATAACGGCTGTTCCCGGATCCCTCCCGTCTCAGGCGCAGAGTGTCACACCGTGTGGTTTTAGTCGGTCCATTCCAACACACTGCCCTGCCGCAAAACCCCGGTGGGCTGTCGGCCCGCGAGGGTTTCCACACTTAAAAAAAAAGGATTAACTGCACGTATGGCTTAGAGGTTTAAACAGTTACCACGCTTCCTATTTTACCAACTGTTGTGACTTTAAATCCAACATAAATAAATATTTAATAAATAAATATTTCGGACATCTAACACACAACGTCATCTAGTCCCAAACTAAGCAGAGCTTGTATTATGGGTACTAGATAACTGATATTAATACATAAATACTTTTTTTTGTAAATACATACATATTATACATAGAAAACACCCAAACTCCGAAACAAATATTTGTAGGTCATACAAACATTTGGTCCGGCCCAGGATTCGAACCCGAGACCTCATGGATAGCAGTCGCGTACGCTACCACTGCGCCACCGAGGCAGTCCTGAACATGGACCAACACTTTGTGTAATCCACAAATGGTTGTTCTGATTATGGGTGGTATTTGTATCCGTTCCATATATGTTTGTAAAGTTCCCCGCGACACAGGAGAGTTCCTAATGCGGGAGTTGTCTTTTAGAAGAAAACAAAAAAGAATTCGTATCAAGTTTTCATTACTTGTAACGTTGTATCCTGGTAGTTTGCTCATTTAGTCGGCTCTTAGAACACCCACACAATAAATAAGAGTAGTGACAATCCGTTTTCTTAATCTGTCGCCTCATGGATAGAATATAATACAGTATAAACTATACGTAGGTATATAAATAACAGCATTCTTGCGGTTAAACTCGTGCGCAGTTCGTCGATCGACGCCATTTTGTGGTTTTCTTTATAAAACAGAACCGTGCCATCTCTTTCTATAACTGTCAAACACTAGTACGTTAAAAATTTGTCCCAACAAAAATATCCCTGATTTTACTGCTAAGCTGGATGTCGTGGGTTTGGTTCCATTCCACAGTCGTTATTAGGAAATCAGTGGATTATTTATTATATATTTACCTATATATGGAGGCTTGTTGTTAGCAATTTGATCACCTATTTGAATTAACCATAATTATGTTTATTAGTCTGTAAGCCTTCTTCAAAAATAAATAAATAAAAATAAATATATATTATATATTAAGGCGCAAACGAGCAGACGTGTCATCTGATGGTAAGCGATTGCCTCCGCCCATGGACACTCGCAACTATGCCGCAATATGATGTGGGAATTTTTGGGCCTCCGGTATCGTCACTCACTCGGTAAAACACAGCGCAAACGCTGTTTCACACCAACTTTATGTGAGACCGTGGTACCATCCCTGTCGAGCTAGCCCATTCATGTCGAAGCGTGGCTGTCCCGAGGCGTCCCAGTTGAAAACTAGTTCAACTTTCAAATTCAGTTTACTTTCAGGATTGTGAATGTCCAGCCCCTCCGTGGAAAAATTGATATTCAGGTAAAACCGGTGGCACTAGTAGCGAAAAAACAAAGTCGGGGTGTTTTTTTAGTGGAAACACCACGTACTCCTGACTCAGTGCCCCGAAGAGTTGCAGATCAGCAAAAAGGAGTTGGACTTGGAAGTTAGTGTGTGTATGACTGTACGTTCGGCCTAGTAGCTTAGTGGTCGGTCCGGGTGTGTTAATAACAGCAGTACCCGGATCCCACTTTTCCAAGACGCAGAGTGGCATGCCGTGCGGTTTTACCAGGTCCGATTCCGATACACCACCCCGCCGCAAACCCCGGTGGGGTGACGGCCCGAGGGGGTTTCCGGACGCAAAAAAAAAGTAGTTTAAGTTGTCTCCACACCGCTTCTTACTACGCTTAATACTACATTGGACAACATTTTGTGTGATGTATAAATTATTGTTCTGAGTCTGGGTGTGTTTCGTATCCGTTTCATTTATGTTTGTAACGTAACGACAGACACTGTATATTCCTAAAGCGGGAGTTGCCTTTACAAAAAAACAAGTTTAAAATGAAAAGGAATGTAGCAAAATAGCAATATTATGCTCGTATATCACAAAATTCTTTCACTATTTAGTTATATAAGTAATATTGTCTTTAAATAGAAATTGCAGAAATATTACGCCAAAGAGCGCATGTTTGAATATAAATTAGCATGTATATGTTTATTATTACGAAACTTACTTTCTTTTTCACTTTATAGTGTGTTGTACTGTAGTTTTCGTATTTAATAATCTTTATGTAACATATAACAAAAATATATAATACTAGCTACAACCTGGGGCTTCGCTCGACTATTTCTAACCACCGAGCAATGTTGAACTATTAGTCTATCGATTAACGTCGACTGACGATATAAAAGTTTCAGGTTCGATTCCCAGGTCATTTCAAATAGTGTTTTTGGGTTTTTCTTACCAGAACTGTTAAAAAACAGCTCGGAGGTTGGAATTTCGCGGGAACATCTACGGCAATCGTTATTAGGAAGTCAGTGCCCTCAAATATACTGACAACGTTAAGTTCAATCTTCGAATTCAATTCACCTTCAGGGTTGTGAAGGTCCAATGCCAGTCGCTCTGTGGAAAACCGATATTCAGGTAAAACCGGTTAAACTAGTAGCCGAAAGAACAACAAACGTATCTTCAATACACACTTTCGTCTTCAAGATTGAATCCAAAAACCTTGTACACCTGACGCTAATAAGCACTGCACCAACATATGCAAATTAAAAAAAAAAGTTAAAATGAATGTGACCGGACGTGAAACCAGTCCGGAAATCGGTCAGTCATGATTAACATGTTCAAACTTTCGACTTCTGAGAAGTAGGTCTTCGTTATCTTCACCCATAATTGCCAAAGAAATTTATGCTGTTATTTATCTGCGGGCCTGATCTTCTTCTTTTTTTTGATGATATGGCAATCAGCCGGATCAGCTATTTCTGCCAATGTCAAGCATTTCAAGTCTTCAATTCTAAGTCTTCGAGTCTTCAAGTCTTCGTCGTCATGGAATTAATGTTAAAAAATATAAAAAATGTGGATGACATGAAATGGGGACCATCTTTCGCAAAAACAAAAAACGATCCTCCCGGGCCTGATCTACCAGGGCAAGATATATATATTTCGCGTCAATTCTCTCTGTACAGTCTACACTAACGTCAATATTTAGATGTATTATTGGCTAATATTTGTTTTGACCACTTGACTTAGGGTTGTGAGATGTCATCCACGTACATTTGTTAGTTTTCCATTACCATTTGCGTTAATAGCACTTCAAATGTGTCTGATCCTGACTGACAAGGCATTAACAATGGCTTCGATTTGGACTTAGGACGAATAGTTTTGTTCACGACATAATTATCTTTACACAGTGTTGAATGGAGTCGCTTCCTATCTGTTTGTTTATATATTTTAAACTTCTCCACGGATTTAAATGCAGTTCGCTAGCAGCAGGTCGCTAGTTATTAAGTTGTTATAAGAAATAAATAAACTATTATATATGGTACCTGCGAATCTTAACATCACATTGTAGGCGAAAACGCAGTGTCGATTTGTACTATACAAGGTGTAGAAAAGGTGTTTTAAATGTTTTTTAATACTACCTACAGAACTACAACCAAATTTAACTTATATTATTAGACAACATTAAAAGTTAAATTTGTAATATGAATAGTCGTCGCTTACGACTTATGGGTATTAAATAAACTGTCATCATTTCTCTCACCCTGGTCTTTAAGTCGACAATTTAACGCTACTCTTTGTCACACTTAGTTGACAACCTTCTTAGAAATACGATAGGGTTGGCTCGCACTTTATTTGAAAAAAAACAAACAAAATACTTTTAATCGTCATCAAATTCATCAACCTTGAACATTTCACTGTTGGACATAGATTATTATTATCCGTCTCTGTCAGAAGAAGGGTAATGCTTTTCGAGCGTTTATGTATACATATGTGGGTATGTACATCCACTTCCTTGGCACGCCGTGCAGCTGAACATTTAGTCATATAAGGTGTCGTTGTATTCATGAGGATCGTGAAATATTTTGCTGTAAAAATTTCAAAATGGCGCCCGAAATTGGGAAAAATTGTGGGAAATAGATCAATGCTTTTAAGCAGCCGGGTTTTTGTTTTTATAGTATTTTCAATTTTAATCCCCGCAAAAAGGGGTGTGTCTGTAGCATAGTAGCTCTCAAACAGATGGACCGATTTCAATGCGGTATTTTCATTTGAAAACCAGTTTCCTTGCGGTGGTTCTTCGCTAAGTTTGACTAATATCAGACCAGCATTATAAGAGTATCAGCTCTTTTCAAAATTATTTACGGTATTTTGCGTATGATTATTCGATTAAATGCTTGCGTTGGAGATTTTTTTAAATTTTGACTTTTAGCTTTAATTTTGTTGTCTGGTGTCTGCTTTTAAGTATATACTCATACGTTATATGTAGCAACAGATTAAATAAGATATGAAATTATTTTTTTATGGAATAGGGGGCAAACGAGCAGACGCATCGCTTGATGGTAAGCGATTACCGCCGCCCATGGACACCCGTAACACCAGAGGCGTCACAAGTGCGTTGCTGGCCGTGGGGGATGGGGAGGGGGATGAGAGGATGGGTTGGATTATGGGCTTCCGGTATCCTCACTCACTCGGTGAAACATCTAATACTATATCGTATCGCGTGGCGTCGCTCGTATTCGCCGCAAATATATGACACGTGTAGCTTCTAGCAAGTCTAGCAACATTACATATATTGGCTCTAATCAAAGTAGATACACTAAAAAAATATCTTTACTTTTCTTTGTCATTATTTATTAACTTTTTCGGTTCGGTATCGGTTTTCTATGAGGCCGTGGTATCCCTCCGGTAGAGCCGGCCCATGCATGCCGAAGCGTGACTCTCCCACGGTAAAATATTGTAAACTTACATTGTTAAAAGAGTAACTTGTGTAGTTCGATTCTTTTCCATAGTTATTATATTTTGGAACAGCAATCAGTCAGTAGTGGGACATTTCGAAATAAAAACTGTTCGATTTTGATTACCACTTTGAAAGGAAATTTTGGCCCACTAGAGTACGCTTGCCCTACGGTTTGGTATTGTTTGTGTAGAGTTTGCCTTCTCTTTCCAGTGCTGTTGTCCTGGTAGTTACTCCTGAATCGCTTATAATGAGGAATAGTGGGTGTTATAAGAAATTACAATACAAAGTCTAAATAATTTCGTAGCCTCAACTATTTAGGCTCCGCGTTTATGAAACAGCGAGGAAGCGCAAGTAATAAGAATGAAGTTTAAAATCAATTATAAATTAAATTTCTCGGATCGTGATGTTTCATTTGCATGCGTGATAATTAACGCAATCATTTAAAGATAATATAATATATAGTTTGAATTCAATAAATCATTAAAACATTTTTTTTAATATTTGAAATGCTCTCTTGTAGACTTTAAAATTAACAATATGTCTTAACAAAACAATCTTTAGCAAAATAAATCAAATCCATTATACGCTGGTGTTTCCAAGTGATTGCTCTCCTATTAAATTTATTCAATATTGTGTTAAGGTTTAATTGTATTGCAACTTTATTGTACTGAAATAGCTTTGACCCGAGGGTCCGTCCGCATTTATGTCGGTTATCGTAATAAAGAAAAGCCTTTGTCCTTCCTAAAGAATCAAACTATTTCCATGTCGGATTTCATTGAAATCTGTGCAGCCGTTTGGCTGTAAAAGCGTTACAGACAGACACTCTGTCTGTCTGTAACGCTTTCACAACTTTTAAATTTATAACAACTCGCTGTGGTGTTGATGTTTTTAACTAAGTAAAAGTGAACGTAAAATCAATCTCACTTTCACTGTATTAAAAGGACATTGCTGTTTACAAAAGATTGGAGAATTCGTTCACTTTTCTACAATATACCCCAAGACCAGAGTTTGCCCCGTTGGTCTAGTGGTAAGCATAAGCAACTACAGACCAAGAGATCTCGCATTCGATATCCAGGTCGCACTGATGTTGGGTTTTTCTTACAAGAAAATTTTAATAGCAGCCCGGAGTATGAAATATGGCGGTGTTTCTCACCCGTGCCTCGGAGAGCACGTTATGCCATCGGTCCCGGTTATCATGAACATGGAACCCTGAGGGTGAACTGAATTTGAAGGTTGAAATACCTTTTTTTTATTATTAAGGGGCAAACGAGCAGGCGTATCGCCTGATGGTAAACGATTACCGTCGCCCATGGAGACCCGTAACACCAGAAGTGTCACAAGTGCGATGCCGGCCTCGGGGGATGGGGACGGGGATAAGGGGAGGGATTGGGGCACGGGCCTCCGGTATCCTCACTCACTCGATGAAACACAGCGCAAGCGCTGTTTCACACCGGTTTTCTGTGAGGCCGTGGTATCACTCCGGTCGAGCCGGCCCATTTATGTCGAAGCTTGGTTCTCCCACGGTACAAACCTAAACTACCTTCGAATTCAGTTCACCCTCAGGGTTGCGGAGGTCCGATGCTAATCGCTCAGTATAGAAGCCGATATTCAGGTAAAACCGGTTGAACTAGTATCCCCAAATCATGGGAAGAATAAATGCTAGGAAGATGACTAAAAGACCAGAGTGAAAAATCGAACTTTAAATTCAAGAGCAATTAATATTGTGCCAAAAACGGTGAGACTGCATCTAAAAACCACAGCTTATGCGATTACCACAGTTAAAGAGAATGACTCAGCGTAGAGGCTAGCGTTGTGCAGTTCAAACATGTGTATACACACAAGATAAACATAATGCCTAGTTAAGTATAATAGAAAGTGGAAGTGTTTGTTTGTTGTCGCACTAATCTAAGATACTGTTGGATAAAATTGAATACATCTATCAGTTTTGGATAGCCTATTCGGGGAAGACCATGGGGTAAAATAATAGAAATGTAAGATCAATAAATTATCTTACAAATTCAGAGGAAAATTCCTTACTTTTCTTAATTTACTGATGCTTAGCGGAAGTTGCAAGCTTTGCAAGTAATATTTTAAATTCACGTGTGTAGGACTTGAAATAAAATAATAGCTCGTTGCTTTACGCATATCTTACAAATCATTGCTCGACTGCTTTGGAGGGGCAAAGGTACCAATAGCACAAGCTCTGCTTAGTTTGGTATTATGTTTTCTATGCATAATATGTATGTATTTACAAAAACAAAGTTTTTATGTATTCATATCAGTTGTTTAGTACCCACAACACAAGTTCTGCTTAGTTTGGGACTAGATGGCGTAGGGTGTTAGATGTCCGAAATATTTATTTATTGGTTCAACAAACTATTGTAAGTTATTCGTTTTAATTTCCTTTTAATTCATTGAAATCCCTGGTACTTGATATTACAGATATTACCTAGACCTTCGCGAATAACACGCCTATTACCCTTTCACGGCTAAACTATTGCAGGGATTTTTATAAAATTTGGCATAGACTTTGCTTCTTGAAGAAGGATATAGGCTACGTTTACGCGAGCGGTACCACGTGCATAAGCTAGTTGTTAGTAATTTTGGTTTTGACAACCCTAGGCTTAAACTTGAGAAACGGTAGACATGTCTATGAAACCGCACACTCATGGCTTCTCGTTAGACATTTACCGGAAAAACCGAGTTCGATATCAAATTAATCATAAGTAAGTTGAGACAGGAGTATATTTGACCTAGAAACTGCCAGCAATTTCATTCTATTTTCTGAAGTGAAAAATTCTGCTGCAGAAATTGCATAGCTTTTTTATGATAGATACCTATATACCTATATACTTTCTCACAAACTGCTGCTTACGTAGGCGTCCGATTTCGGCGCAGCTCGTCGTCATATCTATTATATTCTATAAAATGACAAAATTCATCTCTTATGTGCGCCCACCTCATTATTACCAATTTAGTCTCACCTTCTTAGGTTTCCTATTTATAATATATATGTATTTGCAAAAAAAAATGAAAATGTTACCGGCAATGGCTGCTAAATGTATAATTCAGGTATTCTATACAATAGCTAATAAAATATAAAATCTTTAAGGATTGTACAGAATATCCACTGATCCACAGGCAATTCATCATCATCATCAACAACCCATAATGTCCCACTGCTGGGCTCGAATCTCTCCTCTCAGAGAAGGCCAAGTGCGGGTTGGGGACTGGCAAGAATACATTGTGTCTATGTATCTTGCCGATAGGGGTTTTTAAGCCGTCCGAAGGCCTCCAACTAGGCTTCACGACCGTTATCGTATGATAACAACTGGGACCCACTGCTTAACGTGACTTCCGAATCACGGAGACGCTCATGGTAATATGTGGCAATATGTAAAAATTTCGGTCTGTATTTTTAATAATTTTATGTGACTATTTATATACCTGTAAAATAACGAGCAAAATGAAACTGTATTGTGATTGTTTTAAAATCACCTACATTCATAATCATGTCGGTTTAGGTTTGGCTCGAACAGTGACCATTATCCAGATTCCTTTTATTGTTGTATTGGATGAATTACTTGGATTCGATGAGTTAGAGTGGATTGTTTTCTACCTGTTCCCGTAGATAGCACATTACAGGTTGCGCATTAGGCATTGTGTAGAATACCTACGCAAGGAATAAAATAAATGATATTTGACACATTACCCGTTTGAGGTATTGTATACATTGCCTAGGTATATAGAATATCGGATTATACAGATTGCTGGTAACGCATATACGAACTTTGGACCGCCATATTTTATTTTAAAAGATTATTTTCAGTACTTCGTTATCCACAGGGCAGTCGTGGATAAAAAACGTTAACCTTAGATACCTGGTGCTAGCAGTAACGAACTTGGATCTGGATGGCGTAAGAAAGCGGTTCCCGGATCTCTCCCGTCTCAGGCGCAGAGTGGCACACCGTATGATTTTAGTCGGTTCGATTCCGACACACCGCTCCGCCGCAAACCCTGGTGGGGTGAAGGCCCGAGGGGATTCTGCGCCTAAGACGGGAGGGATCCGGGAACCCCTTTCTTACGATACTCAGACGGCTACGGCGGCCAGTCACAACGGAGACCAGCCAACAATGCAGGAGATATTATAGTGTACTGGTGTGTGCGCAAACATAGTAACATAGTTAAACTCTTTGATTTGAGGGAGGGCCTCATAATCCGATGGGAGTGTTAACCGAAACGACCGGAGAGAGATCAGGCGCAGGACGGACAGCTTTACGTGCTCTCCGAGGCACGGGGGTTCAGACTCCAACTTATTCTTAAGTATTTCCATAATCAAAAAAACTCATTAATGCTTAAAAAACAAGCTATAACCAGATTGCTTCAATTTTTTTGATAATTTTGTTATGTCCATATCTCCAGAGCCATTATTACGAATCTATTGACACCACATTCATTAAAATCGGTACAGTAGGTTAAGTATAACGTTGTAATGTACTGCTAAAACTATTACCCTTTCTTTGCTATAATCAGATAAAAAGAACCCAGGTTATAAGAAATATCTCCTTGTTCTGTCTGTCAAGGCTTGTGAAAATATTTTGATTAAGCATAGATAAAAGTAATATTTATCGAAAGTGCTATTGTTTCTATGAGAAAGGCGTCTGTGTTTTGTAAACATGTTTGCTTTCACTGGGTACTAAAACGTGCGAATTTTTGTAGCGTGCTAGCTATGACCTAGGTGGCGCAGTTTCTGTCAGGTTTGATTCTCGTGTCGGACCAAATGTTTGTATGATCTACAGTTTTTTGTTTCATTAACAACCCATAATTTCCCACTGCTGGGCTCGGGTCTCCTCTCAGGAGAGGGCTATTTTGCAGTTATTTGTTTCGGAGTTTTGGTGTTTCCTATCTATTATAAATAAATAAATACTTTGAACATCTTTCACACAACACTATCTAGTCCCAAGCTAATCAGAGCTTGTGTTATGGATACTAAATAAGTGATAAAAATACTTATATACTTCTTTTGTAAATATATACGATCCCATCATCAGATACTAATATGGTGCCAATGGGACCACCTCGCACCAGCATACGCTTTCGAATACAAAAAGAATTTTTTAAAACGGTCCACAATTGACGGAGTAATCATTGTACATACATGAAAAAAAATCTCAAACCTTTTGAAAGTTGGTTACAAATATCACATATGCTATTATTAGCCGCGATACCCGTCCACGTGGACGGATATATATCTCAGATGGCGGAGTAGTGGCGTTTGGAACTGCTGACGTCTCGTTTTCAGCACTGGTTCGGATGAAAAATTTGTATTCTCTTTTTTTTATTATTATTTGTAAGCCTGCTAAAGTGACTCTAATCTGCCTGTTGAAAATCATGAGCAAATACAGACCATGTAACAAAACAATGCAGCATGATGATCCATACTGTAGATCATCATCCACAGTATGGCTGCCGTAAGGTGCTTCGGCATCATTTTTTGTTTAATTTTTTTTGTGATTTCAATATATAATGTATATGTATATACAAGAATAGTATATAAATAGATACTATTGATGACTATACGGTTGGACTGGTGGTTTAAGTGGTCGCCACACCGATTCCTACTGCGTCAAGTGTTGAGAGTTCAAATGATACATGACACAACAGTTTGTATAACCAAAAATTATTGTTCNGCTTTCGAATACAAAAAGAATTTTTTAAAACGGTCCACAATTGACGGAGTAATCATTGTACATACATAAAAAAAACTCCCAAACCTTTTGAAAGTTGGTTATAAATATCACATATGCTATTATTAGCCGCGATACCCGTCCACGTGGACGAATATATATCTCAGATGGCGGAGTTGTAGCGTTTGGAACTGCTTACCTGAAGTCTCGTTTTCAGCACTGGTTCGGATGAAAAATTTGTATTCTCTTGTAATTTTTTTTTAATATTTGTAAGCCTGCTAAAGTGACTTTAATCTGCCTGTTGAAAATCATGAGCAAATACAGACCATGTAACAAAACAATGCAGCATGATGATCCACAGTATGGCTGCCGTGAGATGCTTCTGCATCATTTTTTGTTTCGTTTTTTTTTTGGTGATTTCGATATATAATATATATGTATATACAAGAATAGTATATAAATAGATACTATGATGTCGCCACACCGCTTCCTACTGCGCCAAGTGTTGAGAGTTCAAATGCTACATGAGACAACAAATTGTATAACCAAAAATTATTGTTGTAAGTCTGGATATATTCTGTGTCCATTTCACGTATGTTTGTGAAGTCCCCCGCGATACAGCATGTATATTCACAATGCAGGCGTTGTCTTTTTTTAAAAAAAAGTCTCAACCATCTAGTAGTTTTCACAAGTCCTACTTAGTTTACGACTAGTTGGCGTTGTGTGTCAATTATCTGGTGCAGCATTTGGTTTGACCATGTCAAATGCAATCTGTGCACATCAAACTCAAATGACGTAATAGATTAGCACTCACTCTATCTATTCCTATTGCGCTTAGTATTGCAGGTTCAATACCAACAAACATCTAATACAAAATACTTTGTGTGATCGCTAAATTTCCGAATGTAAAAGTGTTTTTCTATTTCATCTTGTCATGTCTTGTCATCGTAACTCTCCCTAAAAGTCCCTTGTTTATTGAACTAAAGAGGGGTCTGTTGGATTTACCTTTAACTCTGAACTCTTTTGTCCACAGAGGAAGCAGATGCTGAGGTCACCACTTCAGGGAGATCACTGGATGAGATGCCGTCGAAAGTCGGTAGGGAGATAACGGAGTCGCTGAATTCCTTGACGAGCACACTTGGACGCGGTTTTGCCAGGTAAGGGAGGAGTATGAAATTTCTTGCCGGTTCTAGGAACGACATTTTTGGAACCGCTCAACTAGTCAGTAATGGAACGTTTCGATAGTGCCTGAAAAGGCCTACTTGATATGAAGCTATTTGATTTGAATTTTGAGGGGGTTTTTATGCCTAATAATTGTAGCTCTGATGTAATACTTTAGGGAACGCAGATTATTATTACATATTCATAAGTACTAAAAAACGATTCAATCATTTGTAATACTTTAACACGATATTAATTTTTCTCATTATTACGGTCTTTGTCAGTCAAGTTCCATTTTACTTTAACAATAGAAATAATGTAATTATGACGCAACTTAATCAATTAAAGATTGGAAAATCAAAGCACGGCTTTTAAAGATAATATTCAATAAACTAGTTAATTTTATTCATATTTGCCACTACGACGTCTAAGGATAAAGATTTGTATTCAAAATAAAGAAAGCTAAGAAAAAAAGCTAGATTAAAGTCCTAATACCTAGATGACCGAGCGTAACTCGACATTTATTTAAAACCTATCTTAGCTAGATCAATTTTTAACCCCCCGAAGCCCCTGTATACATATTTTATGAAAATTGTTGAAGCTGTTGCCGATATTCAGATTATAAAATAAATATGTATAAGAATAGCTCGTTTAAAGATGTTAGATAGATTGTCAATTTCTTATAATTTGGTCAATGTAGGAAAAGGCGCTTATAGTAAAACAATCAACGAGGGAAAGCAACGATGGCGCGGTCAGTACCTGGATGGGTGACCGCTGGTGGCATGTCACAATTAGCGTCTCCGTGATTCGGAGATCACGTTAAACAGCCGGTCCGATTGTTATTGTAGGATAACAGTCCTGAAGCTTAGTTCGAGGCCTTTGGGCGGCTTGAAAACATCCAACGGCAAGAATAAGCAGCCACAACGTTGTCTCACCAGTCCCCAACCCGCACTCGGCCAGCGTGGGGACGTATGGCCTTAACCCTCTCTTGAGAGGAGACCCGAGCCCGGCAGTGGGACATTGTGGAATGTTGATATATTAGCGGTCATTGTAGGTACTTTCTCTTTGAAATATACGTTTGTTTAAAACTTATTATACATATACTATGTATTTTAAATTGAATTACGCCTGCGCATGTCTTCAGACCGCGGCCATTTTTAATTTTTAACTTTAAAAATAAAATTAACAAGAATGCGCTGTATTTCAAAGAGTAAGTGAGGATACCGGAGGCCCATACTCAACCCAAATCAATTTGGCAGGGTCATATATAAAAAAGTTATGATCACCAAGCTTGGTCGGAGGATCCTCGATTTGTGATAGCTTGACATGACACCCGTTCTTAACTAAAAAACTTGAATCAATTCCTTTACCATAGCGTCTGGCCATCATGGTGTAGTGGCCTATGTCCGGCAGTGGGCTGTCAAGCTTTAGATGAGACACCAGAAGCAGACAACCAAAGTCATCGACCTCTGAAACAAACTGTTGTTTTATTTTTAATTAACCCAATTATATAAATAAGGTTACTTTATTAATATCTAGCGATGCATTCGGATTCACACGGGTAGTAGAGCATACTATACTATATGTTTACTATCGTGTAATTTATGTGTATATATTTTGTATATAACTAGTTTTTGCGCGTGGTTCTGCACGCGTTTTTGTCGAATAGCGCAGCAAAAAGTAGCCTATGTCCTTCCTCAGGAATCAAAGTAATCCCCATGCTAAATTTCATTGAAATCGATGCAGCAGTTGGTCCATGAAAGCAGGACGGACATACAGACAGAGTTACTTTCGTATTTATAACACAAGTATGGATTGCTCACGGCCCCGCTCGTGTCGTCATTAAACCTACATATCTTATTCAAATGACTCAAATAAAACGAACACCAAACGTTAAGTGAAGTTAACCAAAATACAGAAGAGAAATCTACATTTAAATCGGTTAGGACACTTCTGAGGTAGGCAGGCAGAACCACACAGACGAATAGATTAAAAAAATAAAATCTGTATTTTGAGTTGTTCCTTCAAAAAAGTTCTCTTTTTCTTAATTTCTATTCAGTGGCATGTATTGACCTTATACAGTTTTATTATATGTACAGATCTTTTGATCTGTCAGCGAAAAACTACATAGTTAATCAAACGATTAAAAAAATCTATTTTAATTAATAAGATGTAACACAATATGTTGACTGCCTCTGTGGCGTAATGCCACTGCTGTGCTTAAGGTCTCGGGTTCGATTCCCCGGTCGGACCAAATGTTTGTATGATCTACATATATTTGTTTCGGAGTGTTGGGTGTTTTCTATGTATAATATGTGTGTATTTATAAAAAAATGTGTTTATATCAGTTGTGTAGTACCCATAACACAAGCTCTGCTTAGTTTGGTATCAAACGGCATTGTGAGTAAGGTGTCCGAAATATTAATTTATTTTATTTATTATACTGAATTATATAAAATACAATTAAAATTGATATGTTAAATTTGTCATATAAATAAAATAATACACAACTAAAAGTTTTCACCATAATTTTCGTATATATTTACATATCTTTTCAATTTCCTCAGCATAAGTACGTACAGTTAACATTCCTAGAAGGTCGGCCACATTGTCAGTATTGTTTGTCTATGCGAGTGCCATGTCTTTGTTAATATTTAACTTTAATGTTTTTATACAGTTATAGAACTTTATTTTTCTCAAAAGAAATTTCACTTTATGAGAACATTTAACAAAGAAACAATACTAACATAGTAGTGAGTTTTTTTTAAATATTTTAGGTACTTATACGTGCTTAAACTTGTTAACAGGGAAATACAAATATCCACATTATAATGTGTTTATCTTGTAACATTTTTGCTGTTAGTATTCCAAACAAAATAAAATAATAGTGTATCAAATCTTTCTTTCGGGGAACCCAATGTCCAGGAGTGGGGTAATAAATGCTGGTGATTATTAATAAAACTGCATTACGAGCTGAACAGTATTAACTTTAATTTGCAATAGAAGCTACAGAAAGGTACAAACAAAATATCGTAGGTGGCAGCACTGGTAGTACATCCAAGATACGTTTAGATATTACTTTGCAACACCTGTTTCTAACAATGTGTATTTATACATATTTAAATATGCTGTACACCCATCTTATCACACACACACAGAACATAGACTTTTGGTTAGTAAATCAGCTGGCATCTCAGCTGATCGTAAGTATTTTACATGAACAATATTCTTAGGTACACAATCTCTGCAAACTTGATAACGCATATGAATGTGTTTTGTCCTTTTATAAAAAAACTGTGTTTGTGTAGTTTTACTAATCCGAATATATTTGTGCTAAAATATTAGCTACAACCTCGAAGCATGCTTTCTTTTTATGGTATAGGTGGCCAACGAGCAGACGTATCGCCTGATGGTAAGCAATTACCGCCGCCCATGGATACCCACAACACCAGAGGCGATACAAGTGCGTTGCAGGCCTACAAAGGTTGGATTATGGGCCTCCGGTATCCTCACACAAACACAGCGCAGGCGCTGTTTCACACATTTTTTGTTCAAACGCGCTAATCTCGGAAATTACTAGTTCTAAATGGAAAAAAATATTTTGTGTTATATAGATCACCTATCGAGGAAGGGAAGTGCTATAAAATTCATGCTAAAATCAATAGGAGGCGGATATCAATAAGAAAATGTTACAAAAAAGTGTAAAAAAATATTTCTTTTGAAAAACTCACATTATTACTACTTTTTCTGTTTGTATGTTTTATGTGTTTCCTGTGTGTGAGCTACACAAAATTTTTGAAACACACATATCCGTATTATGGTTGTCTGGAAGAAATCGCCGAGTGCGATAAGACCGCCAATTGTTATACATATTGTGTGACTGTTCCTGTTGTACCATTTCTTACTATGTATATACAATAAAGACAAATAAATTAAATAAAAAAATATTACATTATAAACCTTTTTAGGACCACCGTTGGACATAGGTCTGTCATTTTGGAGTACTATATCAGACAAGTTGTTGAAATATTTTGATGAAAGAGATTATGTAGGGTAGAATAGAATAATGGTTTACTCAAAGTGCACGGCATTTTAACAATGAAAATCTAATACATTTGCGTCACCATAACAAACAAACTATATCGCGATCCAGGATTTGTGCAATGCGCCGTTTATCAATCGATCAGTTAAACTAAATCTATATTTATATTTAATCTATATTTCTTATAAAAAACCCATTCGGACTTGCGCACCGAGGTTTCCGTACAAACCTGTAGGTATATAAGAAAAATTTTACTATAAGACGCTATGTGGCTATGTGCTATAAGACGTTTTCGTACCAAATTTGAAGATTTTAAGTACACGGATAGTAACCTGTGGGATTTGATTCCCTTGCGAGTGTCGAAAGTTTGCATCATAAGCGGCTGTTTCTCTTGATTGCGTTGATCGGAGTTCCCACACTGAAGGGGACCACCTACAAACAGTGGGAAGCCCGAGATACGTCGTGGTTCCAGAGATTTCCTTCCGAAGGTACTCCTGGTTTCCCAGCTTCTAGTACCCGAGCTGGTGTGCGGTTTTTAGTCGGTTAGAGTTCGATATAAGTACCGGTAGGTGGTATCCGAGGGGATTCCCGCGCAAAAAAGGGGAGGGCCGGCCGCGTCACTTTTAATGAATCTGAACGCTTATCGAACTGTGCCGCGCTCACTAAAGGGCGCTAGATTGATGATTGCACATCGCCGCTTTACGCCTCTGTCCCTTAGTGGTATCCACCGACACTCAAGGGCTGAATAGGGGTGGTAACACTTTGTCTTATAAATCTACCGCCACACGAAGAAGCTGTGGCTTGGTATAAATAACAAAGTTTGACTCAGTATGCATTTCTGAACGTTATACGTATTTCACATGACTACGCTCAACAAATATTGATTAATTCGTCTCATGTGTGTTAAGTGAAATTGAGCTGTGACTAGGTGAAAGTTACCTCATAAGCAGGCCAGCATTTGTCATCATGTGAAAAAGCATTAATTATAATTGCATTTGTAGTTATAGTATCTTTGTATTTAACAAGTAGTTTTATTTGAAACTTGGTAATTAAGGTGTCTCCATCTGACTGCGGATAAAGAGAGGTTATATTTTTGTAGTATCATTACTCATCTTCGAAGATATTATTAATCCTAATATTACTTCGGGTCGAGTCTACTAGTCAACTGGTTTTACCTGAATATCAGTTTTCCACATGACATCTGGTAAATGTCTGGTAGGTATATTTGTGCCACCATATGACCCAAAACACTATCGCGATCCAGGATTAGTGCGACATGCCATCTATTGATCGATCGACATAACTAAATGTATATTAGTTCTAAAAATATAATAATTATCAATATTTTTATTTATATATTTATTATGTTTCGCATCGATTTTAGATGGTAGAGTAGATAGGATAAAAGTTTGCCTCCCACGGAGTCTTCAATATTAAGTTATTGAACACTTCATGGTCGCACTTTAAACAATAAAACTCTAGTACATATGTGCCACCATATGAAACAAACTATATCGTGATTCAGGAATTGTCCGATCGATCGATAAAACTATACGTATATTATTTGTAAGATTATTTACTTACAAAACAGGTTATAAAACTTGATATCTCATATGTAAATATAATACAAATATTTTGGACATTTTTTTGGACATTTTCGGACATTTTAACAGACAACGCCATCTTTTCCCAAACTAAGCAGAGCTTGTACTTTGGATACTAGACAACTGATATTATTACATATATATATAGTTTTTTTTGTCAATAAATACATATTATACATAGAAAACACCCAAACTTCGAAACAAATATTTGCAGATCTTAAAAACATTTGGTCCGACCCAGGATTCGAATCCGACACCTCATGGACAGCAGTCGCGTGCGCTACCACTGCGTCATCGAGGCATATGTGATTTAAGCCCACAACCCTCAGTGCAGTAAAAAATACTTTTTTTAATACAGTGAAATATTACTTAACCAACAAATTATCATTATTATTGTTCCTATACCCCAGACCGAATGTTTGTGTGCAAACATTCCAGGTGTTCCTATAAGATTATCAAGAAAAAATCGAATAACTACACCAGTGTTTAGCGAGAGGGACTCCACTTAAACTCGTTGACAGCTCCAGGGTTCAAACCAGTTTAATCGTTGCCAGCGGAAGGGATGTAAACATTTCATCCAACTCGGGAATTGAACTTAAAATCTTAGCATAGCAATTGTATACGCTACCACTGCGCCACAGAGGCTATCAAACGTAATTTACTTCAAAACGAATGTGATATTCAAATAAAATTGATAAAAATGAGGCCACAGGCATCCATTACGAGTCAGTGCGAGTAATACCATTCATTGTTTTAAGCAAACTGTATCACACGTGGATGTAGGTTGAAGTAGAAAGTAAACGGATTCGATATCCGGACGATGACTTCTTACCGTGTGTTAAACAACTCTTCACTATTTTATTAATTAAATTCACCACCATCATTAGGCTTAAATAGTCTACTGTTGGACATAGGTATCTGCCCTTAGAAAGAAGGCTTTGGCCTGCTGTACTACGGTGGCAGGCGGGTTACCCCATAAGGTTTGGTGATGACTGACCTGGATTGGGTAGTGATTTAAACGGTAACTACGCCGAAGCCGCTTTCTACAGCGCTGAAATGCTGTAGGTCCAAATTCAAGATTATCTAAGCTATGTGTGATCCACAAAATGTTGTCATGACTCGAAGTGTTCTTTGTTTCCGTTTTTTTTTATGATTGGCGATGATGATGAATCTACTCTGCCTGATGGAAATAATTCAAAAGTGGTCACCATTGATGGTTAGACAATGCTACAATGCAGCATGGTGACCCACACTATGTTGGCCTGTGATGCTGCTGCATCATTTGGACTCAGGTCTCGCACTCACCAACGAAACACGACAGCACGAACGCTGTCATTTTACGATCTTCTGTGTGAAAATAGTAACGCCCTGGTGGAGCCTGCCCATTCGTGCTGTTATCAACGTGGCTCCACAACCTTACCTTTTTACCTACCTATTTCATGTGTAGCCCCCTTGAGACATAAATATATTCAGAAAGCGGGGGATTTTTAAAAGAAATATATATGTTAATTTTAGTATGTCTATCCCGCAGAGCCTTCGAACGCAAGAAGCACGACCACGACGGAGGTATTGACAGCATCACCATATCCACAGGCGGAGGCCAGAAGAAAAAAATGAAGAAGAAACAAAAACCCCCCAAGATCCACCTCATCCATGTTCCCATGAGGAAAGCCCAGAAAGAAGAGAAAGGTCGCAACTTTGGCAACGGTGTTCAGTCCTGGGTTATAGGGGAGAGGTCTTTGCCTGAGGCTGTGAATTCCACTCCTTCTGCCCGTTCGGAGCCTGCAGACACTGGCAGGGGTGTAGTGGCTGATATGTTGTCTATAGGCCAGGATGCACTTGATACCCTCGCTGAGCATGTTGTGAGGAATGAGAATCTTGAAAATGGTATCCAGGATAGGAGTTCCGTAGAAGGTATGGTGGAGGCTTGAGATGTTTGTTTTATGAAAATATTTTTGTGTAATTGTGTCACTACATAGATAGCCAACAAGCATTGTGTCTAATTAATAGAAAGCTGTTACCTTCATCGTTGATAATCAATATTCCAGTTGGGAGGGAAAACGAAGAACAAATTTTAACCCATTTTTTTCCTTGCATGATTATTTCTTCCTTATTCCACCCCCATAGGGGTGGAGATAATTAAAGATTATAAAGTCCCTCGCGACACAGGATGTGTTTATACTCTTTTATTTTATGAGCCTGTTGTGTCCCACTGCTGGGTAAAGGCCTCCACTGCAACTAGCCACTTCTTTCAAGGTCAGTTCCGGCCAGTCTTTGCGATAACCGTCAAGATTGTCGCGTCATCTTTTACGGGGTCTGCCTTGTCGTCGGCGTCCACCCAAAGGCACCCAACTTTTGACGACTTTGGCCCACCGGACCGGATCCATACGATATACGTGGCCGGGCCAGTCCTATTTCAATCTGGCAGTATTCTTGCTCACATCCGTGACTTTAGTTTTGGAACGCAGCTCTGGGTTTCTAACACGGTCCTGTCGCTTGACACCCATGCTGCTTTCCATTGCTTTTTGACAAACCTTAAGCCTAGACTTCTGACCCTCTGTCATAGACCAATTTTATATAACACTAATATTTTACTAAAAAATATTTTTACGCATTTAATTATTCATTTATATATTTTAAGAGAACCCTGATGTTAAACTCATTTAAAAATGGCTTTTAATTCGTTTAAAGAACATCATTGGCCAAAAAGTCAAATTAAAACGACCTGTGGCGAAGTTTCAGAAAGCGAGAGTATATTTCCACCATAACAGCTTTCGCAACTCACACATTTGACCATATACCACATTCTTGACATAAAATAACCATAATTTTACGGTGAATTCGCATTTTATCTTGAGAACCGTAAAAACCGATAACACATCACATTAGTCACGATACCTTGTTACACCGGTTTTTGCAAAATCACGTCACAACTGCTTTCTCGAAAATTCACTTTCTCTTCTGCAACAAATTCACTTTTTAGAGGTCGCAGGCATACATTTAATCAATAACTAAAAAACCCTTTTAAGGATACTAAAATACTTACAGTAAAATAATGAAAAGTGGAATACTCAAAACCTCAAATAAACAGCATTTTTTTATGGAATAGGGGACAAACGAGCAGATTTATCGCCTGATGGTAAGCGATTACCGCCGCCCATGGACACCCCTAACACCAGAAGCGTCACAAGTGCATGGCCGGCCTTTGGGGGTGGGGAGAGGGATGAGGGCAAGGGTTGGATTATGGGCCTCCGGTATCCTCACTCACTCACTGAAACACAGCGCAGGCTCTGTTTTACACCGGTTTTCTGTGTTATCACTCCGGTCGAGCCGGCCCATGCATGCCGAAGCGTGGCTCCTACGGTAAATAATACTCTTTCACACACTTTTACTCACACCCGCACACAAACGTTTCTAACTATAAAAATTAAGCCGTGTCATGTTACAACTATTGGTTCTTTCTGCCTGTGATTAGGGACTGACCACCAACAGAGTAAGGGCTGTATTTGTAATTTACTATTTTATATTAAAGAATTATTGTTATTATACACGTTTATGTGTTACTAGCTTTTGCCCGCGGCAAAGTAGATATTTTCCTCTCCTATTTTGCCCCCTTAGGGGTGGCATTTTCGGAATTCCTTTTTTAGCGCTCGTTTACGTTATATAAAGAATCTACATGAAAAATTTCAGGATTCTAGGTCCAGAAGTTTGAGCAGTGCGTTGATCTCTGGGTATCTTAGTCAGTGAGTCACCTTCCTCTTTTATATGTTTAGATTAGATGAAGAATACTTTAAAACGTAAATAAGTTTACAATCACATTAAAAATCATACTAACAAAATAATTGCTGTTGTGGTAAAGTTCATTCACTTAGATACGCTCTTCTTGATGCTTCTTCGCACATGCGACAAGCCGCCACAAAATCAAAGGGCTCGGCTGCGTATATCCACAAGCGAGAATGATTTGCCAGTTTAGGCCGTTGTAAGAATTAATATATTCGCATTTCACAACAATAACCACAGCTGCGTGCGAGTGCATCGACACTATCTAAACGTATGGGCTTTAAGTGCTCCTGACTGTTTAAACTGAGGACGTGAGTTTTATTCCCACCTAGGGCACATGATTGTATAATAAACACATTCATTTGTTTAACGTCCGAGTTTAATTTCTCTTGAATATATACTTCGAAATATGTAAGTATAAGTATATATAATAATATAAAAAAGTCCCCAACACGCACTTGGCTAGCGTGGGGTGGTCTTAACCCTCTCCTGAGAGGAGGCCCGAGCCCAGTAGTGGGACATTATGGGTTGTTGATAAAGTATATATAATTTAAAAAATCTAAGTTTAGCCATACCATAGTAGATTTAAATAGTGGCCCAGTGATATAAGCGCTTCTTACTTCTCCAAGAGTTGAGGGTTCAAATCCCTTGCTATGATCCACAAATTGTTGTTCTGAGTCTAGATTTTTTTTGTGTCCGTTTCACGTATGTTTGTAAAGTCTCCGCGAAACAGGATTTATCCCTAAAGGGAAGGTTTTTTTGAAAAAAAGTTGACCCCAACCTAATTTGGAAAAAAGGTTAAGTGGGAGACTGAATAATAATTAATCGACCAAGATCTCAATATTTTAGCAAGTAAATAAGTTAAATTTGTATTTATTAAAATTACCATATTAGTGGCTTATATCCACTTGAAATACAAGAATTTACGTGGGAAAAAGAGGCGAGTTGCCTCTGACCCACAAACTAGATGTATTTCTTTGTAATGTGATGAATCGTGAGTGGTTTGTAGTTCTGGCTGCTTATTAGGTACAAAAACTTAATACTAAATAGCAAACTAGCAATGGGAGCATGTATCAGGTATTACTTACTTATACTTATTCCATAAGTTCGTGTGAAAAAATGTATGACGGCAGGCATTTTATAATCTATGCTATTATTATAAAGAGGAAAGACTTGATTATTTGTTTATTTTTGAAAGCTTAATTATTCCCGAGTAATATGGGCTAGGCTATATTACATTTGCAAAAAAATAGGGATCAGTATGAAAACTTCGATAATTAAACCCACGGTGTAAAAAGTACCCAAAAAATTCCCTATATTGCGTGCGCTGCGGAAAGTATTGACGATAAAGAAAAAGGATGTAATACGATTTTATAGATGACAATCATATATCATTTATATTTAATCAATATCCACAAAAAATACCAATGTCTACGCGTGTGAAGCCGGGGAGAGCTGCTAGTCTATATATATCTAAATGAAAATCGTGTTAGATAAACTATTTATAACTCAAGAACGGTTAAAGCGATATGGGTCAAAATTAGTGGGGAGGTAATTCAGAACCAGGAGACGGACATAGGATTCTCTTAAATCTTTGTTGTACTACGTTGTTGTTGCACCGCGGGTAACACGGCGGGGCTCAGCTCGTCCTAATGTAAATAATAATGCTAATAAATATTTCGGACATCTAACACACAACGCCATCTAGTCCCAAACTTAACAAAGCTTGTATTATGGGTACTAGGCAACTGATATAAATACGGATATATGATTTTTTTTAAAGATACATATTATACATTCGAAACACCCAAACCCCGAAACAAATATTTGCATATCATACAGACATTTAGACTGACCCATCACCACTGTGCAGTCATAGTTAGCAGGTCCATAGAACTTAGATGGTCTAACTTAACATTTGGTGTAAGTAGTTTAAGTAAATTACAATTTATACAGTGTTTATACAGTTTTTTTAGTGGTTGAATATCAAGGTGAGTGGGTATAAATTAGAAAGCTTTCGAGACACGAACGTTAATACCAAAACAAATTATCATTTCGTATTTAATTGAACATGAAATTGATGAAGTATATAGTTCTGGGAAAATTAAAACAGTTTATGCACATATCTAGTGTACGTATTTTCTTTTTTTTTAAAGACAACTCCCGCACTTAGTCTAAATTAATAAAATGCAATAGGCATGATGATAGGAAAGAACCACTAAAAGTATTTTTTTATCTGATGAAATGTGGTTCATAGAGTATAAAAATCGCATTTATTTTCATATTTAGAGCGAGATTAATAGTTAATTAAGAGAAATAAAACTACAAAATATAGCAATTCGCCATGTTAAGTTGAAAACCAATCAGAGCGAGTTACGTCACTTATGAATTAAGGTCACTATTCGGACATAATCGACGATCAGTTTACTGTTTTTAAGAGCTTTAGTTGACACTGGTTGACAAATAGTGACGTCATGTGTTACACAAACAGATACCATGATACCATCAAGCGATTTCTCGTGAATTTTTAAACTTAAAATAATCGCATATATTTCGACTCTCGATTTTGAGTCGTAGGCGGTTCTAGCTAACGAGGCAATAGGCGGTAACAATCTTAGGATAAAAATAATATCGTAATTTTCATGAAGTCAGTAAAAGCCTTCGTTGAATTGAAAACATGCTTTTTTGAAGTTAGGTAAAAATAACAATGGAACTGGAAACTTCCATCTTAAAGTCCATTACTGGTAAGCGATTACCACCGCCCATGGACACCCGCAACACCAGAGGCATCACAAGTGCGTTACCTGTCTTATAGGAAAGTCTGACAAATGCTCGTTGGCTTCCTAACGATACAATACATACACAATCTAGACATTAAAAAAAACAATGATGTTTGTATTTTTTTAAATTACAGATTCGCAAATTTAAGTGTGTTTGTTCCGGTAATATTTTACAAAATATATTAAGCATTTTGCCATGCATGTTATTTTTAAAACTTACTACGAAACAGCAGATGTACTATATATGTTCAATTCCAGTTAAAATACTATACTTTGAATATATGACAATAGGCAAATTCAATATTATTTAGAGATATAACTAGACTGGACTTTATTGGGTAATGTTTCGTTAAAAATATAGTTTGTTGAACGTTTCCGTTCAAAAATTGAGCATGTTGGCATGGATGATTTTTAAGTTACAGCATGCAATTAAACAACAAGATTTAGACGACAACCCAAAAAAGGGTTAAAAGTGTTTCCAGAAGAAATAAGAAGACTTTTAAAAGACCTTGAGTTGTCTAAAGTGCCTCAAAAACGTTTAAAGGTCTTAACAGCTTGAGATTTTACGGCATATCCCAATGTAGCATAGCATAACTATTGTATTTTATTTCTTTTTCGTATGTTTTTGGAGTTAATATGAATATATTTGTATAATAGTTTGGATGTTTTGATGCGGTGACGATGACGTATAAGCATGTGCACGTATTTAATTCTAGTGGTAGTGACCATTAAGTAGAAATAGAACCACAATCTTTTTATGTGTTGTGTTTAAAAATAATTGCAATGTTGTTTTTGTAAAAACTGATTTTTGTTTTAATAGTTTTGGAGTCCATTTACATCAGGCGAACGAATGCTCATTCTATTAAATTCTTTTAGTGTAAACAGAGATAGACCATTCTTTCATTGTTCTGTCTGCGTTCTAAAAGATTCTATTGAATATTCTAAGAATGCTCGCTCGCTTGATCTAAACGCCCTTAGAGCGCGCGAACAGTCGCATCTCTGTTATATCTAACATTCTTCTTAATACTTCTAGAACAAAGAGGCAAGAAGAAGAAGAAAAAGAAGGCTATCCTGAAGCTGTTGATTCTCGGAGCCGTGATCAAGGCTAAAATTGCAACTTTACTGCAGATCTTGACATACAAACTTCAGGTAATTTTTTTAAATAAATCCTTTATTGGCTAAAATGTTAAAAAAATACTTATCTCTTTCTTGCTATTTCCATTGCATAATCCTAGATCTTGGAAAAGGAAGCCTTGAAAAGGCAATACCTAGGTAACAGTTCCTACCTATCTGATATATATAGATCTCGTGTGTTAATCACCTCGTTGGTTGAGCGGTTGAAGTGTGCGACTGTTCATCAAGAGGTCTTGGGTTCTAATCCCGGGTCAGGCCAGAAGTGATATTGGTATACTTAATAACAGTTCAGAGTTTGGCAGGTTTGAACCCCTGTGCATCAGAAAGTACTTAAAGCTGCGCCTGATCTCTTCCCGTTCGTGTCAGTTAACCGTTCCATCGGATTATGAGAGAGAGGGAACAGAGAATGCATCTGTGTTTGCGCATACCCTCTGTACTATATTATCTCTTGCGTAGTTGGCTGGTCTCCATGGAGATTGGTCGCTGTGGCCGTAATCGGCTAGGGGAACATAATCACCTCGTGTCATGTGGTCATGATGAACTCCGAAACTGTCCAATCGACTTTCACGTTTTTTGTTAGCGTGATTATGCTAGGATAGTTTATATCATGTATTTTCTTTTGTAAGCTAAAGACATAGTTGCGTGACTCAATATCAAAAAGTGGTGAAAACAGTTTTGAGCTGAGCCTCAACAGTCACTCGTGAAATGAAGAATCAAAAAATATAAATTAATCAAATGTCAGTAAATAGCTACAATTATACAGAATACATTATGGGAAATACAGCCTTAAATCATGTATTTAACCAAATTGCCACTTGGAATTTTGAGCCCATAAAATAAAATGCAATAAAAATTACTGCATTTTCCAGGTGAAATTCTTCATAGTGGCTCTTCTCAGCTTAGCAGTGAACATAGCCAGGCTCTGGATAGACATTAAGAATAAACATACCACCCAACCACAAAAGGTAAGCATCAATACTCATGGAATATTCTCCATTTCAGGTGAAATTCTTCATTTTGGCTGTTATTGGTTTGGCTGTCAACCTGGTGAGGCTTATAATTGAGTTGAAGAAGAAACACAAGGATGAACCACAGAAGGTATGATAATAACAATAAACTAGTACATTGTCTGCCGTTTCTTTTCATAAGGCTCACAACTTAACCTCGGCAAGGAAACTGGCTTTCAAATGAAAAATACAACATTGACACACACAGAAGCAGGCAGACATCGACGTCAAACTGATAACACTCTTTTTTTTGAGTCGTGGCTCAAAAATATCATTTATAAAGTTAATTACTATACTCAGATCATTAAAATAAATTGTTACATGATCTGTGAAGAGTTGCCTTTCTGACCATGAGAATGCAATGTTTTCTCTAGTCATCGTTAAACTTCAAAACAATATGATTATAGTTTTTAAACGCCATTTTGAATAAGGTTTTCTTTATTTTAATGGCTTATATTGAATCAATTTAACTTAATAACCATTACCATCTTCAATTTCGTTGAATAATTAACACATTTATGGGTCTTTCTATTATAATGGATATACAATCAATGTATATTTGTGTTTTAATGGTATAAAGGATAGATGGATGGATATACATCCATCCAGCATATATCTAGCATAGCTGGCATCTATCTTATTGCTCTTCCAGTCCCTATGTCTCCTAGATTTAGAAGAAGATGTGAACAAAACACGCTTAAAATCGGTTTTCTGTTAGATCTTATTTGTTCAGAGTTGAATTTAAACCCGCGACCTCTGGCTTAGCTATTAGAAATTACTGGATCAACATACCTATCAATCCCACTAAACTACTGATATTATACCCATTCAACCATCTTTACGTCTGTTATTGCCCGTAGCGTAATAATTTTCCCCCGTTTTTGTAACATTCTTCATTGGTACTCCGTTCCTTTCGCCTTAGCGTGATGATATATAGCCTATAGCTTTCCTCGATAAATAGGCTATCTAAAATTGAAAGAATTTTTCAAATCGGGCTAGTGGTTTCGGAGATTAGCGCGTTCAAGCAAAGAAACAAACTCTTCAGCTTTATATATTAGTATAGACACTGCTTAGATTACCACGAGCAAACCCATAGCAATAACTAGTATCATGATAAGCCAAATACCTCATTAAATTAATTTGTTCTCACCGCGCATCGAACGTTGGACCCTACTATGACTGACACAGATACGTGAGAAACTATGACTGGTTGTAGGCCATTACGCAGCTGTTGGCATTTTGCTTTTTTATACGACTATTGACTTAGAAGGTGGAAGGTCACAGGTTCAAATTTAAGTTATATGTATAAATATGGGTTCCTGTTTATACTGAGTAGGAATCGAACCCCACGTGGCGTTGCATGCACTAGTTCCATATTCAAGCCCATATATCTTTATAATAACAACTTAACGAACATAACCGAACAATTATTAAAACTATCTGTTTTTAAAATATTACTAAAACGCAAATGAAGTTTGTTAGATTTATGTCGAAACTATTTAACCGGTTCTATATTTATGAACCGGAACAAACACGTTTTCAGACATACAAAACTGAATTCAATATTAAAAATACATATACTTCAAAAATGTTTTAGTTATCGGGTAGTTATGTTAAAAAAACAGCAACGGACATCGTGCTTTTAAAAATAAATCAATGTCTTTGTTTGTATTTCGCATAAGACTTTCTTTGAGATAATAATTAAACAATTTTGAATAACTATCAAAAGAATAATAACCGAATTCAGCCCCCTCCTTTTTTGAAGTCGGCTAAAATATAGTTTGTGTGAGAGTTTAAGGAAAAACATAAGTAATATAATATATAGAACCGAATACATTAAAAAGTTAATCAGTAAAAAATGTAATGTGACAAGCAGACAGGTCTAGATATTAAAATATATATCTTTACGTAGTATGAAATGAAATTGCTTCCGCTGTCTATTCGTTTAGATCTTTTAGTCTACTCATTGTATTTTGATGCAATTATCAGCAATGGATAAAGTGATTCAAGAGGAAGGTTTATATGTATAATACATGCCTATTATAGAGGAGAAAATCCGAGAAATTAAAAGATATCCTGCGTCACCGGGCCGGGTCGCTGGCACTTAATATATGACTATTGAATGCCTTAGTAGCACAATAGTACCGTAAGCGACTACGCTACTAGTCTTGGTTTGATTCCCGACTCGGACACAATATTTGTTATATATATATAATACCTGCAAATATTCGTTTTGAAGTTTGGGTATTTTCTACATAAAAAACACTTAAACTTTAATGTTGTTATTGGGTTGTACATACAACAAAACGAAATAAGTACTGACAATCTAGTTTTCAAAGTACAAGCTCTACTTATTTGAAGATAGATGGCATTTTTTTGACTGCCTCGGTGGCGCAGTGGTAGCGTACGCGACTGCTGTCCATGAGGTCTCGGGTTCGAATCCTGGGTCGGACCAAATGTTTGTATGATCTGCAAATATTTGTTTCGGAGTTTGGGTATTTTCTATGTATAATATGTATGTATTTACAAAAGAAAAGTATTTATGTAGTAATATCAGTTATCTAGTACACCCATAATACAAGCTCTGCTTAGTTTGGGACTAGATGGCGTTGTGTGTTAGATGTCCGAAATATTTATTTATTTATTATTTATTTATTGCGTCAAGTGTACAAAATATATGTTTATTTAAAGATTACATTAGAAAGTAAAGTAAATGAAGTTGGAAATGTGGCCCGAGGCCGGCAGACAGATCTGATCGAGAAAGTACACGACTATATCATCTCATAAAATGTATAATTTTAAGGTTCTAGTTTCATAGATATCTCTAAACATTCTACATTGTACAATATTTCAAAAGAATATTTATATATTATAAAATCGAAACTGTGTAACGCTTTCACGGCTAAAGAGATGCAAAGATTAAATTTAAATTTTGAAGAAGGAAATAGGCTTCTTATTATATCGATGACCGGCATACACGCGAGTCCGCGAACAAAATCCCTCAAGGAATAGTGGAAGGACTCCTCTCCCGTCATTTCTGGTCAACAGTTTTTTCACAGTCCACTGGCTGGACATAGGCTGTTCCTTAAAACTTACAGTGGGAAAGGCACGCTTCGGCATGAATGAGCCGGCTCGACCGGAATGATACAACGGCCTCACAGAAAACCGGTGTGAAACTGTGCTTGCGCTGTGTTTCACCGAGTGAGTGAGAATACCGGAGGCCCATACCCGAATCCCTCCCCCCATCCCCATCTTCCACCCCATACCCAAACGCCGGCAACTCACTTGTGACGCCTCTGGTATTACAGATGTCCATGGGCGGCGGTAATCGCTTACCATCAGGCGATAGGTCTGCTCATTTGCCCGCGATTCCATAAAAAAGGAGGTTTTGATCCACTCTACCACGCTGGCCAGACAATTTCAAGTTCTGTTTGCAGTGAACTTGTCTTAACCGACTACAAAAAATTAGGAAGTTCTCAATACGATTTTATTTTTTTATATATTTGTTACATCAGAGCTTTCGACTGGGTGAACCGATTTTGATGATTCTTTTCGTATTTGAATGCTGGTGCTGCCCGTGGGCATTCTTCAATTGCCCGTAGGCTAGTCTTGAAGTTGATTTTTTTGGTATTTCTTGTTAATCTGCGGCACGCTGAGTGTAAATCTGTTAACTTTCATTATTGCGTAAGAACTGCTGATATAATGACACCCCGGTTAAGCCCAAATTTGCGAGGGACCAGCTCCCACGGTGGGATTACAATTATAATCGGCAAAGTGTGGGCGTTGGCATAGTTTTACGTATGTGAACGTATATGTATGTATATGTTGGGAAAGTCATCTTTAATCCGCACGCATGTCTGTTTATCTCAATCCCATTTCTCCTTAATCTCCTAGACAAAGTGTTGCACGTTTCTTTATAATTACGAAGATTAATATTCATAATGCGCTTATACGTAGAATGTTAATTAACAAACCTGTCTGTTTTTGTTGTGCGACTTTCTCAAGAATATTTTAAGGTTGTCACAAATGTGGTCGATTAGACATGAAATTTATATGGTAGTCTGTGGGTTTGTTTGTTTTTAATGTTCCGCGGGTCTCATTGTAGTGTTAAAACTATATTTTAAAATTAGTTTTTTTTTTCTTACTGTCTTTTAACCCTTTTAACATGTAAGTATACAAGGCGATCATAGCCCAGTTGCACTCGGTGATTAGAAACAATCACCGAGGGTAAACAAAGAAGGCGCGGTCAGCACCTGGATGGGTGACCGCTGGTGGCATGTTACCATGAGCATACGCCATGGTAACATGCCACCGTGTTTCGGAGGTCACGTTAAGCAGTCGGTCCCGTTTTTATCATACGATAACAGTCGTGAAGCTTAGTTGGAGGCCTTCGGGCGGCTTAAAAACATCCAACGGCAAGAATAAGCAGCCACAACGTTGTCTTACCAGTTCCCAACTCGCACTCGGCCAGCGTGGGGACGTATGACCTTAACCCTCTCCTGAGAGGAGACCCGAGCCCAGCAGTGGGACATTATGGGTTTTTGATGATATTATAAAGAAGTGGTAAAATTATGAAACCGAAATTCGGTCAGTGTACCTTTAATACTTAAACTGCTGAACATGTTTACATGAAATTTGGTATAGAGAATTTCGAATCCCAAGAAAAGAGATAGAATAGGTGAAAAGAGAATGGAAGTTCGTTCCGGATATCAATAACCGAAAGAATAACAATACATACATCGGGTATTTGTAATTCTTTCGCACAATAACTACCGAACAGATCTAGATCAATGGAAGAATGTATAGGCTACTTTTTAACCCGAAAATAATAGTTTTGCGTGGGATGAGTATGTTATTTCTATTTTATCTGCGACACATTGAGAATAAATCTGTTAACTTTCATTACTGCGTAAGAACTGCTGATATTATGACACTCCGATTGAGCCCGATCTATATCTATTTATATCAATCTATATCTACATCGGTATAACAACGACCGCGGGTAACATCGTAGTACGCACCACGGGTAACACCGTAGTACGCAGCTAGTCAATAATATGTACTTGGGTTTTCATTTAAAAAAGTGCAATAAAAACCTACAAGTAATTAAAACCTAGAAAAAACCGTTTTAACAATTCTTATTACAGTTTTAGGTGGGTACAAAAATAATTGTACCACTTTTTATGTTATCTTAATTTTTATCATAGAGATTTTAATGGTTTTCCTCGCACACGGAGTAATTTAACAGAAATATAAATATATATTAACATACATGAGCTATAATAACAGTTTTTGTGTATCCGTTATCAAGGGTATCAAGAAATTCCGTTTTAATCGGTTCAGCGGTTATTGATATCCGGAACAAACTTCCTTTCTTTTTTTGGCACTCGAAATTCTCTAAACCAAACTTCATTTAAGTCAGTAAAAAGACAAGAAAAAGGCCGTCTAGAAACCGAAGATGGCCTGAGGTAAGTCAGGGTTCCAGGGTTTTCCTTTCTAGGGTGTACCTGTTTCCCCGGCTCCTAGTACCCGAGACGACGTGCAGTTATAGTCGGTTCGAGTCGATATGCCACCAGAAGTGGTATCCGAGGGGACTTCCGCCCGGGAAGAAAAGGGGGCTAAGAGGCAGATATTTTCGGATTATAATACTAGTTGATCAATTTTATCAATTTTTCGATAATAAAATCAGTTCGCGGTGTTTATCATCACGCTAAGACCAACAGGAGAGATAATGATATTTGTTTTCACGATTTAGATAGTATGATTGTGTGTGTTTATAGTGAGCATTAGTAATGAATACTTGATGCCGGATAAGGTATCAAGGTCAATGCTTTATTGCGCTTGGTGGTATTGGGGTCAGTCAGTGAAAGTGACCCCCAGCACCTTGCAAATGGGAAAGGACGCCTGCATAACTACGCGGCAAATGTATTGTATTCCAAGCTGTTTCTTTGCAAGTAAAGAGGTTGATAAAAGCATAACTGCTTGGGAGTTGTGAACCTATTTTTGTGGTGATAAATTAAGAATATCCTTCAAGTATTTTGTTCCTTTTTATTGACCGAATATATGAGAAGATGGCGATGTGTCCCGCCCGTGCCTCGGAAAGCACGTTTAGCCGTCGGTCCCGTTTGTCATGAACATCTATGGCAATCGTTATTGGGAAACCAGTGCTCTCAAATACACTGACAATGAGTTCTTCGAATTCAGTTCACCCTTAAGGTTGCCAAGGTCCGATGCCAGTTGCTCTGTTTAAAAACTCAAATTCAACAAAAACCGGTTGAACTAGTAGGCGACCCCGAATAATCTTGGGAATAATAAAGGCTAGAAAGATGAAGATGATGAGTAACCGATTTTTTTTTCCTGTGGTTCTGCTCACGTATCTGCAATCGAGATAAAAAGCAGTAGGCATCCTTTCTCAAGAATCAAAGTATCTCTATACCAAATTTTATTAAAATCTGTTCAACGGTTGAGTCATAAAAACATAATATGGAGAGAGTATAACGTAAGTGAGCACTATGAAAGGAATTTTGGAAATGCCACCCCTAAGGGGCTACAATAGGCGATGAAAACATCTACTACCCGAGTGGAACCGAGGGCTAAAGTGATATATAATTCTCGTGTCATGTTATTGTTCAATGAACCCCGAAACCATTGAACCTAAATTATTATTATTAACCGAGTTCTAAGTTTTCTTTAAATGTGTGGTTTAATGGCGTGCCTAAGATAGGAGAGTTAACTTCACGCTTAGAGCAAAGGGAGCCGAACATGATTGAAATGAAACACAGATGAGAGTGCTTGGGTTAGCTAGTTTGTAATTCGTCGCATAATTTGCTTCGTCAACTGAATACTAACGCATCTCATAATTAACTTAAGCACCATATCGGTCCCGGTGAAAGTGGACTGGTCTACCAACTTTTTGGAGAACCGGTCCAGATGACACCAAATTTAATGCTAAAAGAAACCGGTCACTGGACAATGCACATTGGTTTTACCATAAAGCTGTATCTACACTAGTGCGTTTACCTATTCAACTTGCATTTGCGTATTCGTCTTGCATCAATTGTACGCAAGATTTATTGGCTTATGTTGAGTGTAGCTTATTGTATACGTTTGTAGGCAGTGGTCGGGCGTAAATCGGCAGATTAATGAACACATAATCGAAATCACTGGGGCTACAAACTTGAAATTTTGGCAACTGTAGCTTTTTATATTTTAGGCACCCACTAAGAGAGGTTTTCTGGAAATTTCACCCCGAAGGGGTAAAATAAGGATAGAACATTCATACATAATAATAATAATAATAATAACTTTATTTATTTTCTCATCACAATGTATACAGTACAGTGTAGATTCTTATCTTAAATACATTTGAAACAAACATTTGTGAGAGACTAGCGCCCGAGATAGGTATTGGAATACCTGTGTTACGGGTTACTAGGCCCCAGTGAAATTGTAGAACAGCCTCATTATTATTCGATCAAGTGCAACGTGGCTGATGGGATGAGATATATACACATATTTGATTAGATATATATATATACACATATTTGAGTCATGTGCTAATAAATAAGATAATCATTTTCAAAGTTGGGAACACGAAACACGTTAGAATCACTCAAACCGCGGGCAATATATAGGTATCTTTATTTAGATAAGTCTTCTGTGCATATATATGTGACATAACTCCTCCTAAACGTCTGAACCGATTGTAAACTTTTTGTGTCTATTCCTGAGAATTCGAGAATGGTTTAGTATAAAAAAGAAATTCATTCGACAGCGTTACCTAACGGTAAAGTTTACCGCAGGCAACACCACGGGGCTCGCCTAGTCTTGATATAAATTAGAATTACTTATTTCAGGACCCGTTTATAACCTATTTATATAAAAGTAATCCACCACAAGGGTGGCAAATCAAGAAATGAGATTTAATGAACTGTGCTTGTAGGCGTTATTTTTTTAATTAAAATGTTGATATTTTAGGATTGGCGCAGAAATATGGTCTTAACGAACAGACAAACTGTGGGAGGAGATAATGACCCTCAAATGGGTCTGAACCCTAAAAAAGTGAGAGTGAATATATTATACCACAGATCACATCACCTCATTTCATCTCCCTCCACTTACATTCTGTTGCACATCTTACTAACATAATAAGCATGTGCATGAAAAAATATAAATTCTATTACATAATCTGTCAATTCTTTTAATTTCTTTCTGACAAATAGAGTATTCACTATTGCTACGTTTAGATTAAGAATCGATTTTCTTTCAGAAGAATTTTAAAGCGATTTAATGAATCGAGCAATCGTTTTAATAAAAATTTAATCCGTAGTTAAAAGAAATCATCGAAAGCCTTTAGGATCATTTTGGCGCATTCACAGGCCTATAAATCAGGTCGAATTGGGTTGAGAATCATGGGTGGCGGATTTGAGGGATTTGAGCCAGTATAGTAATACCACGCTAGCCTGACAGGTTATTTCAAGTTTAACATTCTCTTCGCTGTGATGTTGTCCTGATAATTTGCTTTCCAAGTTGCATCTTAAGACATCCATGGAATGAAAAGGGTTGGTTACACCCTGTTATCTTCATCTGTCAAGACACGGACAGTTAAGATCAAAATAACATATTTATTTTGTCAACAGATCATTTACTATGAGCACGCGCAGCATCAACATCATTACGATCATGAAGAGGAGGAGCCTCATGGCTGGGGGCCTTGGTCGAGGAGTCTGTTCCCTGATGAAGTAAGTTTATTGATCAAGAGTTTTATATAACTTCTCAAATTTATGTAGTCTTGGTACTATTTTTAAGGAAAAACATTGCGACTGTTGAATACAACTCTTTTAGAACTTAGCTGATAAATTGGCAGGGGGGAAGATTTGGGTTTATTTTTGCTTCTCAAAAAAGCAGCTCATCTCCTTCTGTCATCTGTATCCCTGGTGCCTAAGGCGAAATCTAAAGCTAAATTTATTTCATAAAATCGTGTAATTTTTACCAGACAAGCGGTGTGAAACAGCGCCAGCGCTGTGTTGAGTGAGTACTTGAGGCCCATACCCCAATCCCCATAACTCTGGTGTTGCAGCTATACATGGGCGGCGGTACTCGCTTACCATGAGGCGATACGTTTACTAGTTTACCCACCGATACAATAAAAAAATTGCCAGTCTTTGTATGTTTGTATGTTCCGCCGAAACAAATAACGTACTGAACCAATTTTAATGAATGAAATGTCTGGCTAAAGCAGTTTCTATAAACTTTATCAAAAGTTATACGTGGCTGTGTTAATTTTTTAATCTTTTTCTTGTGAAAATTATCATTATTATTGACAAAGTAAAATACTTTTGTTACAGGAAATCGATGTTGACGGAACTGAAAACTCCCCCTATCGCGCTCAAGAGAAACAACCCCTTATATATAACCGCCCCTATATAGCGCGATCGTAGAATACCGCTATCTCTTTCACTCCAGTCATAGTGTTATCATAATACAAAATGATTACTAGACCGCATAGCATAATTTAGAAACGGTGCTAGATTATAATTAGTTAATGTAATAATTTATAATAATATTAACGAAAAGTAATGAAGACACAGTTAGTTTTAAATTCTTGATATTTTAAGAAAAAACTTTAGCAGGAGTTACCTACGATGAGTATTGTTGGCTAACTCTGATGACGGCTGATTAAGAATACGGAGCACCGCAAAAAGAAGAAAAAAATGAAACAAACTTTATTCAAATAAGAAATATATGTATAACAGCGGATTGTTAATGATAATAATGGTGTTGAATTATTAACTTAATATAACTAGGACAATTGAAACATCTTCAAACTATGTTTTACCATTGTATAACTCCTCTGCTTAGCTGTGCGCCTAGTACATTAAAGTTAAGATAAATTACCTGTATAAAAAGTTATGTATAAATATAATTTGACAAATCGCAATCTAGAGGTATCATCGTTTTGAGATTCAATAAAATATTTTTAAGGGTAGAAAAAATCAAAAAACTTTGTCTAAAAATTTAAGATTAGTATATTGTCAAGCATTTCTTAATTGTAAATTATTAATAGGTATATTTATTTTGTTGTAAATTAAGTGTGGCAAGGTTAAAATAAAAAGTGTTGCAAGCGTAAAATACAATTGTACCTAAGAATATTTAATTAACGCATTTTAGTTAAGTTATGGCCATAGCGTGTGTATGTGTGTGTGTTATTTATTGTATGTTTGTGGTGTGTATTTTTTTACTGCAATTAAATAATTATACTTTCCAAGTGCTAGTTTTATTTTAGACCTACCAGGAAACTAGTACCAGAAAGGAGGTGAACTTTCCTAGAGTGTTTTATGGGATACCATAAAATAAACCACATACCATACCTACCTAAAATGTACCTCGTAAGTTCTTAAATGACCCTAGTGATAATTGTCATAGAGAGCAATCCATTATTTTATTGATTTTCACCTTAAAGAGGCTTTTTTATGGGACTTATCCAGCCCACACGACCACTACTCTAACTCCTGTACACCAGGATCAACAGCAGTGACCCACGGACGTATCGAGTTATGACTCTCGGGAAGTCCCAGGAAAAATTAACTTGTCTTGGAACCCGCAACGAAATTAATCAGAATAAAACTGTAGGACTTGGAAATATAATAAGTCCACTTCCCTCCTTAGCAATGCAGGAGACAAAATGAAGTCAAAATAGGCAGACACATTTTTCAAACCAGGAAGCACCACGGATAAAATGTTATGGGTCCTAAGTGAGCTATATTTGATTTCTATAGTATGTATGGCTGAATCGCCTAAATGCACGGCAATTCACCGCAGTTGACACAAAATCCACATAGTATCACCGTGGGAGAACCACGCTTCGGCATGCATGGGCCGGCTCGACTGGAGTGATCCACGGCCTCACAGAAAACCGGTGTGAAACAGCACCTGCGCTGTGTTTCACCGAGTGAGTGAGGATACCGGAGGCCCATAATCCAACTCTTCCCCTCATCCCCCTCCCCATCCCCCAAGGCCGGTAACGTACTTGTGACGCCTCTGGGGTTACGGGTGTCCATGGGCGGCGGTAATCGGTTACCATCAGGCGATACGTCTGCACGTTTGCCCCCCTAATCCATAAAACAAAAGAAGTATACTGGCCCAGATGTTATTTGTAAGCTTTTTAGCTATGTTACGTTTATTGTACCAAAGACTTCATTCCCAGAAGATATGATGAGCCGACTGTTCACAGCTAGAGCCAAGTGTTGAGCATTGGCGCAATGGTGAATCGACTGATTTACAAGAGTGTAGTTTGTTCTCAGGTTCGGTGGCCTGTAAGAAATTGAGCGATACAGTTATCTACCTCTCGCCATATCCCTGCTACCGTTCGCGAATAGATGGAGAGAACTGGTATAGGTGGCGCTTCTTAGATGATTCGTCCCATCGTTGTTGCCATTCATCCATGAGGTCGTTATAGACATCGGACTGCTGTTGAAACAATCTTATGATATCATCGCGGTCTCGTACGCCCAAAAAATCGTATTTCATGTTTTGTTAGTGCGGAATACATGGCTGCACCTCGTTGCACCTCGAGATCGACTGGAAGAACATCCGCCAACACTGGCAAAGCCTCAGTGCTAACCGCCATATATGCCTTGCACACGAAAATCAATGCAGGTCGTTGGCCTTGCCACAGCTTACGAGGACAGCACCTACAGTCGCCATATCGGACGTCGGACCATACAGGAGCACCANGAGCACCAAAGCAAAAATGCGCTTATAGCCCAGTTACACTCGGTGATTAGAAATGATCACCGAGGGTAAGCAGCGACGGCGCAGTCAGTACTTGGATGGGTGACCGCCGGTGGTATGTTACCATGAGCGTCTGCGTGATTCGGATGTCACGTTAAGCAGTCGGTCCCGGTTATTATTATAGGATACCGATCGTGAAGCTTAGTTGCGAGGTCTTTGAGCGGCTTAAAACCATCCAGCGGCAAGATTACGTAGCCTCAACGTTGTCTGGCTCCAAGTCCACTGAGAGGAGACCCGAGCCCAGCAGTGGGACATAACGGGTTATTGATGATAATTTTGATAGCAAATAAAACCAAATAAGAAGCTCCATACATGACCTTTAGTGTATTAAATGATAGACCCCATGTCACAGTTGATATTCTCATCAGTGCAAAGAAACTCTTTTAGACTTTTCATTAACTGTTCTAATTGTTCGATAAAGCAGAAGTTTATTTCTAAAACCAATCCCAAATAGCAAACCAAGGTTTTATTTTTAATAGTAACATTATCAAATTTAATACACGGCGGTAATGTGACCTTTTAGAACTAGCTGGAAGGTTTTGTTTGATGCAAAAGATAGCCAATTACCTATACCCCAGAGAGATATAAAGTTCAAACATTTATTTGCTAGTTTCATAATTCAAAGAGGAGACCAGAAACTTAGTATTTTAAATTAGAGGCCCGAACAATTTTTTTATGTTTTTAGAGAAGTCCATGGGCGGGGGAGTCACTTCCAAGGCTTTATTCGACTCCTCTACCATATATAGAGATCATTCATTTTTAATTTCTTACTTAATTTCGTAGTTTTTGCTACAAACGATGTTAATAAAAATTCAATGCTATATAAAAACCAAAAATATATTTTCTCATTAATACATACAGTTAACACAAACATCATTATACAGGCACTAAAACGAAAACCGACTCGACCAACAACCTACGACAACCAACATCCTTCGTGGGTGTAACCAGACCAGCATACACAGAAAAAGTAATTCATAAATTCTACTCCTAGTAACAACCCTATAATTTTACCATACAAACGAATTCGAACTGTATCGACCTATCACTAAAATTGCATTTCCCATGAACCAATTTTAGGTATATACCGGTTGATTTACATTCTCGCCGAATGATCAAACAAAAAGTGACAAACTTATATCTAAACTATGAATTAAATTATTTGTTAATTAAACGTGACTAAATATTAGACCAATAGGCGAGTAGAATAATCTGGGACCATATTTAATGACAAATAGATAGGCTTTAGATTGTTTATGGTCGATCTTCTAAGGGGAATCCCCTAGGTCATATAGGGTGTTTCTTCGGTTGATTCTCAGAGCATCCATTGGACATGGATGGTAATGGATCTAATGAGAATGTTTTTTTATTATTTCTCTCTCATACAGAATAGTTAACAAAAATCAGTTCATAAATTTAATGTTATATAATCGAGTGGATGAATCTGTGTGAGAGACTTGTATCTGCACCAGGAGAATCTGTTTGAGAGAACAAGTGAATATGGTCATTTTGAGCTGTTGACAATTGTCTTGGTAAAAAAGTTATTTGCGTAAAAGATGGGGGAAGGGAGACAATATCGAACATTTTTAATCAAAAGTAAAATATATAATATATTTTATATACTAATTATCACTTGTCTGCATTCTACCTAGCAAGGGACCCTCTGAGAAACTTTCTCAATAGAGCCCCGTCTTGAAATGAAGATCTAATGGAAAAAATATTCTCCATCTGGCCAATGGATCTTCTGAGAACTAACAGTTTCTTCGTTCTTTAACTAGCCGATATTAATATTTAATTTTACTTAAAAATATAATCAAAAATCATACATTCGTTATATTACATTTTCAAAATAATAATAATAATTAAAAAATTGATATTTATAGACAAATATTTTGTTTCAAAATTATTGACAGCATTATAATAGATAAAACCCGAACAAAATCTCAATTTGTGAATATATCATACAGGGTTCCGAGTTCTTGTTGGGCTAAATTCTCAAGGCAGAATATTAAAATAAGCTGTTTATTTATCAAAAAGAAATTCAACCCGGCTTTGGTAGAATTTCAGACCTGGCTGGTTACACTCACGGATTGAACTTCCCGGGGAATTACCGCGGCGAATATTTTGGATTGTCAGGCGCATAGGTGAAACTCCGCAACTCATACGAGACACCATTCTGTCCGTCAAACTCCTTCTTGAAGTCGTCATACTCCGAGCAGCCTCCGAAAACGCGGTTCGGACGTCGGTCTTTATCCGTTTCTCGTTCGGAATTGTTCGCTTCTCGATCGGAACTGCTCGCTAGAGGGCGGAAGAGGGTGGAATGCGCGGTCGCCGTGTCGAGGTCTGCCTTCCTCGACACTATGATACGTATGTCTGTGTGGAGGTAAAGTTTACCAGATTTTGACGTCATAAATCTGGAAAGAAAATTTATAATTCACTGTAGATAATTTTACAAGGCTCGAAATAGTATAGAAATATGAGTCGTAAAACACTCCTGAATTCTCTAGTCTTATTACTAGAACATAAAAAGGAAAATTACAGCAAATTACTTAGTTTCAAGTACCAGGAACATATAAATGTTCAAGAATTATGTTTGCTAATATAGAACTTAGTAGTTATTATAAGACCATTAAAATTATGGTGGTCAAGAAATTCTAGCTTATGAAATAAAATCATTTTTTATAACAAAAATAAGACATTATGTATAAATTAGACTCACCTAAGATGTATAAGGTAGCGCAGCCATTTGTGCTGCAGTTTAGGCGGTTCAGCGCCAGCCGGCATGTACAACGTGCGCTGGCGCAGGAAAGTGCGTGCGCTAAATAATACAAATAATTAAATTAAATCAATAAATTATATAAAATTGCCCTACATGGTCTTTCGAACCAGACTATTGAAAACCATAGACATAAACCATAGAAAGCACACTTTCCTGGCTTTCCTTCTTTTGCTCCCTACGTTAAAACAAAAAAAAATATTCATGTAAAGAAATATGTTTCCATCTTCCTTACGAACTAAGGAAGGAATGAGATACGAGTGATCCCGCCCATACGCCCACCACACCACACACACATCAGGTTATGACACTCGGGAAGTCCCAGAAAAATTTAACTGTCATGAACCACGTAACGAAATTCAGAAGGAAATTGGAGAAATTAAAACTAAATAAATTCACTTCCAAAGGATTAAAATATCATCAAAATATATATCTTAACAAATTTCATGGTTTATGTTTTCAAGACCGTCCGATATCAAGTTCCACCATCTTTCTTATTTTTACAACTCCCGCATTCCTGTGTCGCGTGGATCTTTACAAACATACATGAAACGGACACAAAGTACACCCAGACTTAGAACAACAATTTATGGATCACACAAAGTGTTGTCCCATGTAGGATTTGAACCCACAACATTTAGCGCATTAGGAAGTGGTGTGGCGACCACTGAAACCACTAGGCCAACCGTGTAGTCCAATAGAAATCTAATGTACCAGGAACACATAAAAGGTTGAACGTCTCACCTGGCTGGCATTCTAGTGAGATCGTACAACACGACGAACATCTTGACCAAAGTGCCGTGAGGGTTGAACAGAGAGACCTGGATAGTGCCGGAGCGAGCCACGCGGTAACCAGACGGCCCGAGGTTTATGTGACCCTGGTAATGAAAAAGATTTGTTTTTATTGTGATGAAGAATGCACTAGTCACTAGTGCGTTGACTCCATATGACCTGAGACCTGTCCCTTATACAGTTTTGCCGTTGACCATTTTGACTTTACAAACTATACCCCAGTGTACAAAAAGTTTTTTATGAAATATGAGGCAAACGAGCAGCCGTATAGAACCTGAGAGCTTGATGGTAAGCGATTACCGCTGCCTATGGACACCCGCAACACCAGAGACGTCACAAATTGCCGTTGCCGGACTTGGGGGATGAGGGGGAGGGGTTGGATTATGGGCCTCCGATATCCTCACTCACTGGTAAAACACACACAGCTCGACAAAGTGACTTAAAATAACTCCANTAACTCCCTACGTCAATCTGACTGACCAACGTGGTTTAATAGGGAATAAGCAAGTTCTTTTTTATTTCTTAATCTGATTATTTAAGTCTCTATAACATAGAAAAAAATATAAATAGGCTTCAAAATAGTCAAACTAATTTTTAAAGTGACATTTAAAACACGGACTAAATTTGAGTTATTCAAACGACGCCATTTTGCGCGCGCTTTTGACACAGCCAATGACGTCTATGCTATTTTGTATTTGTTTACTATTCAGTGTTTCAATTACTTTACTTATTAACAGTTTTGATTGCTATAAAAATTATGGAAGAAGGAAATTTTTCTCGCAAAGTCTACTAACACAGTTTGAATTTCGACTCCGATAATTTCAATGAAGAGACCATCGACGTCACAATTCGTTTAGACCAATAGTAAGCGTTTTGTAAATTTGAATTTCCCCTCTTTAATTTTCACTTTTTATTTAATATTTTTTGGGTTTAAATAATCAAGAAATAAAAAAAATACCTTGTAAGTATACTGTAAAGACAATAAAGAATCTAAAAAAAAATATTTGAGACAAATATTTTTTTATGCATATTCCCCATTGGCCAAAACCTAATTTTTAAGGAGAGGCTTACGTCCAGCAGTGGACTACTAAACGCTCTTGAAGATAAATTATTTTATCACAGATAGTTTCAAGTACCAGGCAATAATACATATAAAGGAGGTATCGAGTGCGTACCATGTAAGGCGCGTTGGTCCCCCCCGGAGCGTAGAAGAACACAGTGACCGGCAGGCGGCGGTGCGGAGGGCAGAAAGCGCCACAAGCGCCTAATTCGGCCGTGAACCCGGCCACCGTCGCCACTGGCTCCAGGCGACCCTTCAGAGCGGACTCCTCGAAACTGCCTGGATAAAACGTAGAAAGTTATTTGATATATTGGTTTCTTATGTTTGTGATCAAAGAAACGGTTACAGCCAGTCATTCATAGCGTATTCAGTCATCATCAATCAAATCAGTCATTTTTAACTGTTTTTTAATAAAAATATCTAAAATATTAGACAGTAAATACGATTAAAATACATAATAGTAAGATAGTTTGGAAAATTTTATACAAAATGTTCTACAATAGTGTTAATATTGGAAAGGTATAGGCATCATGGTATTACATCATCAGTTTCTTAAAAAAAAAACTTGTCAACTTTTTGTTGCAGCTGAGCTCGGCAAAAAGACCCATTTCAAAAAAAAAATTGTTGATAAAATCCGATTAGTTATAAATTATAATACAAATAATATAAAGTCGATACTATAACAATATTATACAGTTTGCGAGGATGTAAGGATGTTTCTTTCACGCAAAAATTACTAAACGTATTTAGATGAAACTACAGTTACTTATACATCAGGATATAACATAGGCTACTATTTATCCCAATAACCAAACGCGGACCAGTTCCTTTTTTATATTTATGTATATGCCAAAGTGTCTCTACTTTGCCTAATGGTGACCATGAGCAGAATCCAAGAGTTGTGGTCACCACACTTATTGCTAATGCTGACAATTTAACAGTGCAGAATGGTGACCCACGCTATGGCGTCCTATTGAAATGTCTCTGCATAATTGGGCCTCTGGTCTCCCACTCTACACACCCAACGAATTTCGACACATTTTAGTTAGGGTCTTCTTTGAGAGGGAAATGCTGGTCAGTTCGTTCTAAAATTAGCGTGGCTCTACTATCCTGACTTAATTGCATTGCAAAATATATTTCGGATAAATATATAAAATACATATTTCATAATATTTCGGACATTCAAACACTCAACGTCAGCTAGTCCCAAACTAAGTAGAGCTTGTGTTATGGGTACTAGATCACTCATACAAATACATATATGCTTTTTACATAGAAAACATCCAAACTCCGAAATAAATATTTACAGATCATAAAAACAATTGGGCCGACCCAGGAATTAAACCCGAGACCTGAGGCATAGGACTTGCGTACGTAATTGTGCGACCGATGCAGTTTAATAAAAATATAGTGTTTTGCAACTTACCTAGAAGTCCAGTACTGGGTCCCATCCTCAATTTGGGAGTGGTGGGTTGTTTGGGCGGTGGTGTCGTCACCACGGGCGGTGGCGACGCTGGGGACGGTGGCGCTGGCGACACTGGGGAGATCGGGTGGAATAGTGCACTGGAATTCACAAAAATAATATGTTTAAGTTTTATATTTATTTTAAATTCGGTTTCTTAGTATACCTGTATCTTGAAAACATAACACTTTAGATAACACTCGGTACCTGTTGACACTCAAGATTGTTTGTAATTCCAAATTAACATCCTTTCACAAACTGCGTGTAAAACGATATATGGTACTAACACCAAAAATAATTTTGATTGTTTAATTCTGTTTGTTCCGGCTCATTTCTGGAACTGCAGTACCGATTTTGACGAGACTTTCAATAATAGATAGCTGGAGATGTAAAGAGTAACTTCGGCTACTTTTTTTAACTAACTACATACACCCTGTGGCATTGCCGGCGATGTTTTTGTTGTAACGCGGGTAACACCGCGAGGTTCAGCTTGTCTATGTGCTTAAGTATTTAGGAGGTAATCTCTGAAATCTACTGAACTGATTTAAAAAACAAAATTATCAATAGAAAGCCACATTGTTTCAACTAACCTCTTTATCCCAGAAATGCCATTGATGGAGTCATCAAAATCAAAACAATTGTTCCCTCTCCTCAACGGAGCTGGGCTGGACGTCAGAGGGAGGCCAGTCTTGGTATGGAACACCATAGAAGCAGCCGAGTCGAATCGCCAACGAAACTTATCCATTTCGGTTGGAGAAGGCACCTGGAATTGGAGAGACCAAATACATAAGATTCATATTGCCAAACAAATGCATAATTAATATTATCAATTCGAAAGGACATCTATAACGCTTTCACGGCTAAAACGATCACATACAGTAAGGAAACTAAGTTAATAATTATCGCAAAATTAGTTTTAAATAAATAGCCGGCCACCACAGTGTGGGTCACCACGCTGCATTTTCCTTATTCACATTGAGGATTGTGACCATTGTGTGTTTCGGAATTTGGGTGTTTTCTATGTATATTGTGTACGTATTTACAAAAAAGTATATATCTATTTAAATCAGTCGGTTAGTGCCCACAGTACAAGCTCTGTTTAGTTTGGGACTAGATGGCGTTTTCAGATCAGCTGTCCAAAATATTTAAAATTAACTAAAATGCCTTTAAGACGGGACTCAGTTATTCTAATTACCTGATTATCCACTCCTTTCTTTGGATCGGGAAACTTAAAGCCGTTGGCATCTTTCTCTTCCTTAGGAGAATCAACCGAGTCAGCAGTAGATTCAGTACACCTATCAAAAGTTCCATAGTCACACTTCTCATACAACACAAAGTCATCATCTCCCTCAGAGAAAGTCTTTTGTCTCTTCTCTTTTGGTCTCGAAAAGACCGTGTCCTCCTTCTCCAACTGCAATTCTTCTATATCCTTCTCCCTCTGAGTGAACCTATCACTTACAATCTTCTCAATTCTATCCACTATAGGAAAAAACCTACGTAACTTAGGTCTTTTAACAACGTCATTATTACTAATACTACTATTATTATTATCACAAAAGTTATCACATTTATGCTTCTTCAACTTTTTATCATCTTCTTCACACTTCCTTCTTGCCCCGTTCTCATTCAATGATGCCAAGTTGTAGTTGCCATCTGACCTCACCATACCTCCCCGGTCACACGTGTCACACTTCAAATATATTTGAGTACCACATTGGCAATAAATATCCTCAGTTTGCGTCGATACCGTATTGGTCTTTTTAAATTCGGTCGGTGGAAGACTATCAGTGTCAATAAAAGGAGACTTGCTCTCTATCCGACTTGCTGGCAGAGTCAAATACGTCTGGTTTCTATAGCAACCTATAGCTCTAAATCTATCAAACCTAGATGCTTGCAAAATCGGTATCGATGTGTGAGGTTCTTTCAACTTCTGCAGTCCGTCGCCTTCAGATGAAGTGCTGTCATGTAACTTCTTAATTTTGGACTCTTTCCTCAGTCTCCTTTTGTATTTAGCTATCTCTTTCAGGCGTCTGTCGTCCAGTTTTTTTGGTCTATCCTTGCCGTCTGACTCTTCGTCGCAATTGCATTTGTGTTTACCGCTTTCGCTGCAAGGAGTCAGCATCCTGTCATCGATCCGGGCGCCATCATACTTATTACCTATACTGAGATCATTTAGTTTGCCTACTAATTCTTCGTGTAAATTGGGGGGTACATCTTTACTAGTTTTTCTTTTTGGACACGTGCATTTAATATTGGGTATGTCGTCTAGTCGGGGTAGACTTTGTAGGATCACGTTCAAGTAAAAATTACCAAAGTCTGTGACTGGGAATTTATGATCGGTAGGCGGTATAGTGAAGTCTGCCTTCTTATAGTTGTCTTCGGATATTTTTATGGAGTAAACGATGTTCAGTTTGCGCTGATTGCCTGGTACTTCGGTGTCACAGTTTGCTTCGAGCTTTTTGATGTTGCAAGTTTCGCGACTCAGCTTGCGTCTGCGGAGAATAAATCATATATTTTCAGTATTTTTCTAATGACTGACTTCTTGGAGAGTATATTTTACCTACGAGAGTTGGTTAAGCCTATACCAATTATTTCAATTTACGTAAGTTAGTTAATAAGCGTATGTATAGATTTGCAAAAAGAGATCTTTGAATCGTTAATACTATTAAACCTTTAACATCAGTTGCTAAAACTGAAAATACTACAAACAAATTACTTCTACCAATGTCTGCTGGCCTAGTACTCAAAAACAATTATTAAAATGAAATTTAGACATTAATATATAATCGTATTCTATATCTATCTAGTCTAGTTGACAAAACTTAGTCCACATGAAAAGGTTTAGTCCAGTAGATAAAACTTAGTCCAGTTGACAAGACTCAATCCAGTTTATAAGACATAGTATAGATGACAAGATTTAGTCCCGTTGACAAGACTTAAAGCAGTTTAGTTGTAAAATTATAAGCCCTTACCTGCGCTCAGTAGGACTCTCTTCGGATTCCTTCAGCCTGGCGAGCCACGCAGATAACTGGGAGAAGTGCAGCTGTGATCTGACTGCATTTAATAGCCACTGTGTTGTACCGAATGATGGACTATTATCTCCTCTGAAATTACAAAAGTGAGTATGAAAATAACTATCAAAGAAGAACGAATTCAAAGTGTTCGATGGCAGTTATTGTTTATAGTATATTTATATATCTATCTAGCCTTTATTAGTCCCAGGATTATTTGGGTTCTGCTACTAGTTCAACCGGGTTTACGTGAATATCAGTTTGTCCACTTGAAAACTTGTGTTCAGCTTGTCCAAACGCCAACTCAAAATTATTTATACAGTCAAGATTATTCCGGTATTCTTACCCTTACTTACCCTTGCGGAATAATCACTTCGTCACTGAGCCCTTATTAAATAAATGATCCTTACCCTGCCTCCTTGCCAAACAGGGCAAGGAGGCCGGGTAAGGATCATTTATTTAGTGTTCTTTAGACGACCCAGTTATAACGTTCTTTGTCACGGAGGGTTGGTGGTTCCTACAGCAAGTCCAATCAAAACCACCTTACCATCGTATATGGAACAGATTTCTACTTACTTGTTGATCTGTGCTCTCATTGTCCATCGTTCCAGCAGCAGCCCTCGCGAATTCTTGTCAAATCCATCCTCCCGACACATCGACGTGTAACATTCAGTGCAGTCTGGGGCCAGGAGAACCTGAAACACAAGTTTTAGACAATAAGACGAATAATTTTACAGCAAAACTACCTCGCCATTATTTGTTTAGTTTTCTATTTTAATAATAATAATAATAAACTAGCAACACCACAAGCAGTCAGATTTTCTTATACATTATTTTTTCTCAATTTTAAATTAATTTTAATACATTTTAATCAAAACGAAACGTCTCCAACCAAAAATAATTAAATAAAATGGGTAAAAGTTTTGAAAATAAGATCATTACACGATTAAAATCAAAAAACAACACAAAGAAATATCTACGATATGACATGACGCTAAACGTCATGTCAGTAATATAATAATTTAATAAGAATTTCCGACAAATGCTAACAAGAGCTAGATCAAGAGCACTTACAACACCTTCGGACTCGTCGCTAAGCTCCGCCTTACCGTCTTCGGAAGCAAGATTAGAAGTACCAACTATTGCAGAGGCGTCGAGCTCTACATCAAGTGACGAGTTTTTCTCTCCGCCGACGTCGCCAACACCTGTGCGTCGGCTGGGGAGATGCCGGCCACCAGAAAGCTTGGGACCCCGAGGACCACTGACCTCGAATAGGGCCCCCGCTACCGGTGGTAATGTGCACCGCATGAAGTGGACTTATTCAATAAATGAGAATGTCATGCGGGCATATTTTCGGGCTACAGAGTTGGGGACGAACCTTACTGCGTACCGTGCTCGACTAGTCTCTCTGTTTCAGGAGCTTGAGCCAGCTGTNNCTGCTGGGCTCGGGTCTCCTCTCAGGAGAGGGTTAAGGCCATACGTCCCCACGCTGGCCAAGTGCGGGTTGGGGACTGGCAAGAATACGTTGTGGCTACGTAAATCTTGCCGTTGGATGTTTTTAAGCCGCGCGAAGGCCTCCAACTAAGCTTCACGACTGTTATCGTATGATAACAACCGGGAATCACGGAGACGCTCATGGTAACATGCCACCAACGGTCACCCACCCAGGTACTGACCGCGCCATCGTTGCTTACCCTCGATGATTGTTTCTAATCACCGAGTGCAACTGGGCTATGAGCGCCTTTTTACCATCTGGTATTCTCAATTTCAGGTTCTCCGACGATCTCAACAATCTGGAGTGTGTGTAATGCAGAAAGGAGAATTAAGATAGGTAGGTTTTCTACTTAAGCGAGCTACTGCCATATCATTTACCACTGTGATATGTAGGATCCTTTGTGGCGAACCTTACGTCATCAACAGCTTTTAAAGGACATAGTCCTGGGTGTTTTGACCTACCTACTATACCACGTTGACAAAACGGTTTAGCATAGGCTTTGTTTTCAGTTATCCTTCTCCTTACAGTGATGTTCTCCTGAGTTTGTTTTTTAATCGCCTCTTACGACACCCATGGCATAAGTATGGGTGGTGATACTTCGTTTCTTATCCATCACTATACTAAGCTCTTCATAACATCATTTTTCCGAATCGGAATTCAACTACGTCGTACTTGTCTAAAAAGTACTTCACAATAGTGTCTAATAGCTACCAGCCGAATCTAAGCGGTAATGACTTCGTATATAAAGATTGGAAGATGACAAACAAAGAGGGTACTGTGGAAGTCATCTCAAACCTTGTCTGCCCTCAAGGATGAAAATAGTGGGCTTGTGCATTTTAGGTTCCGATAACTTCTAACAACGTTGAGAGAAAAGGCACTTGCTTAAATCGAGCTGGTCTGGGAGAAATAAGGTTATAAATTATTAGGATAACATACTTCAATGCAGACAGGAATTTGTTCGTTCCACAACGCCTGCACGTGGTTGTTGAGCTGAGTTTCCACGCCAGTTGTAGCCTCCTGGGGCTCCGGTTTCGGTTGGTTCTGGACTTTGACCTCTGGGGCCTGGAAATAAAGGAGAAAAACATTGATATGATGAAGTGTAGATCCAAAATGCTTTGAAGGTTAAATACTAATAGGGTTAGTACATATATTGAAAAACAGTTTCAACAAGCTCGGAAAAATTCAGCTAGTTGGCAGTCCACAACTGTACGCTTTTTGAGAAATTTTCTGCCCCGCACAACAAAACTATGGAATGAACCGGCGCCTGCGGTATTAACGGAACAATACGACTTTCAAACCTTCAAGAAAAGAGTGTACTCCTTCTTAAAAGCTGGCAATTTGCTCCCCACTCAATTGAAAAAAAATATCCAGTGCATGTATGGCCAAACATTATTTTATACTACTTTTTAGTTAATTAGTATCTAGTGTTTACTAACGACATCCCTTTCCAAAACCACACTATTGTGAAATGTATCAAACGGTTCGTGCTTGGCCGCACGCCAACCTCCTAAATTAAAACGCGTTCAAATGTACCAGGCTAACATACCTGTGAGCTGGTAGAAGGATTGGCGGTTTTCAGTTTAGAATGTAAAAGCCGATCGTGTGGTGTTCTACTCGCTGGGCTGGAGCTTCGGGATCTGATGATGAGGCGTCCTAGTTGCAAGAGCAGGCTCGCGCCGGAAGCCGTTGGCGCCGGCACTGGCTCGCAACTGTGCATCTGGAAATAAAAGAAATTATGGTTGAGTGAAACGTATATGCTAGTTTTTACATGTATAATATACATTTACATTTTTTCTATACTATATATATTTTTTTTATATATTCTATAAATACTTTTTATATACATTTTTATTTTTTCTGTACGTAACGAAATGCAAGCACAAAACAACACTCATTAATGGTCAGTGATCACTGTCTCCTGTAGAATCTGGAGGGGGGATTTGTGCGTTGTGCTTGCATTTAGGATAATCGTCACGTATAGAAAATCAGCCTTTTTGAACTACTGCAGTCTTAGTCCTTTTTTCCAATTGCAGATATGTAGTGTCCTTTACCTAGTTTACACATCATAGCCTTCCTTATTATCTCAATTTACCTCCTTTCTATGTCCTGTTCCTAAAATTACCTACCTAGTAATAGTAGTAACTAGTACTTAAAGTAGGAACTATTTTTTGTATTAAAGTAAACTGTTACTATAATTATTTAAGAATCTCTTCGATAATTCTGTGCTCCTAGTAGACCATGATAGATTGTGCAATCGCCGATTTCCCCACGAAAACCCATGCGAAGAACAAAGAAAACATTCACAAAGCAAATGCCATCATTTTACACAAACAAACATACGATACAATTATCTTGAATGTTGTTCATACTTCAAACCCTGGCTTAATTCCATCCCCAACCTTTGCTAAAATTCTTATTAATTAGCAATATTACACATTATTATAATAAATTTCATTTGAGGTACAACAGGAAATATATATCTATCTAAAATCTATGGTATAAAACAAGAGGTTTTTTTTTAAAGCTAAATTGTGTATTTCTGATATTTCACTTTAAAAACCCCTCATGCCCCGTTTTACAGCGTCACAATAAAAGAAAGCCAGTAGGCCGAGTCGGGTCGAAATCAGGGCGGGGGTGCATTTCGTATATGGGTCAAGGATGGGGCAAGCCTAGCGGGCCAATAGAAACGCGCCTTTGTTGCTGAACGAAACTGTTTTGGTGACTTTGGTTGTGGAAATGGAAAAACATCTTTATAGATGCGTAAAATAAACTTAAATGTCCCTTACTTTGTCGTATCAACAAAGCATGTTGTCTTATGGAGTCATCATTTCATGTTTTGTAATGAAACAAAAAACGTAACGTACTTCAGTAATTTCTCAATATTTGGGGACCTCCATGGCCGGCAATGAATCGTTAAAAGCTGTTGATGTGATGTGGAGGGAAAGATCGGACCACATATTGTTTGAATTACTGGCTAATTACTTACTACAAACTCGCTTGATTATTTTATAGTGTTTCATACTTTGAAAATAACTTAGTACCTTTATTTTACCCCCATAGAGGTGTCTTTTACCAAAAAATTTGAGTGCTAACAACATAAAAAGCATCTGCTTCCAAAAATCAAGATTGTTCCCCAGCGGTTTAGGCTCTGGCACTGCCATGATGAATCAGTCCCATAAGTAATTTCAAATTTATCGGATTGAAGAGTACTAGGGTAACATAAATTGATGCTGATGAAATGTCTAGCTTCATAATGTAATTTCTGATGAAATTTATTGCAATAATATGGTCACTCTATTTCATTGAGTCACGTACATAATGTTATTTCAAAATGGCGCCCATTAGGTGTTTTATCGTAATATGTTTTTAGTAATTCTGTTTTTTATTTTTTACTTTTTGAATACTAAATCCGGCCAACAAAGTTAAAGATAATTTACAAAAAACTAAGTTGTGTAATATGAACTTAAGTGATCAACTCCTAAGAGTCTGTTTTCCTATTTTCGTAATAATAATGGGTGTGCAAACTAGTCCTTTTAGATTAGTACACTTATTCGATACGACGTTATTAACTATACATTATTGCAACAGGACGCTAAACTACATGAATGGTCCCCATAGATTCCCTATGTATGGAATGAGTAGTGAGTTAAAAACAGTTAATCCGAGATTTATTCAAGTTGTGCAATACAAACCTAAGTTAACTCCTAGGAACTGATGTTTTCCTGGTACCGTACAAATCATATTCTACCACTTATTTATTTGTAAGCTTGGTGTAATTAGGTGTCAAATACAGTGTATAATGAGGCAGGACGTCAGGAACACAGAGAATTGATGACATGAAGGGCTCTCTTTGTAAATTTCTTTCGAGCTACAAAGCTTTGTGAAAAATAAATAAAAAACTTTTGTTATTCGTAGGGCAACAATATCAAAAAGCGATCAGAAAAACTCATTAGGACCATAATGCTTACAAACGAAGGAGAGTACACAGACTGCTGTATATGTTGCCTTCACAGTAGTCAATTTTACCAGAATGTTGTTCAAGCAAGTCGTGCGTGTTTGGTGGCAGTTAGCACACTACTGACGTACACGATGATAGTTACAAGAAACCTAGTGGGCAACTGTTGGACCTTAAAACATACCTTCTCAATAAAAAAAAACAACTCCCGCTCCAAGAAAAGATCCCGCATCACTAGGGTTTTACAAACATACATGAAATGGACGCAATAAACACACAGGCTCAGAACAACAATATGTGGTTCACACAAAGCGGTATCGCATGTGGGGATTGAACCCACGACTCGACGCTATAGAAAGCGGCATAATGATCACCTTGCCATAATTCTGAGGTAAGCATGTTTTGTCTGCCTAATTACCCATTGACCTTTTTTAGATTAAACTTTTATCGGGAAAAATGCTCGTAAACGTTAATCTGGTCAATGAAACAGCAAGCGATGATAAGGTGCAGTTGGAGATAAGGGGTTAAAGATATAAGTCACTTGTTCAAAATACATTTTATTCATTCATTCATGCTTGCAAGCTTTGATTGGATATCACCTTACACTTTCTGAAGTCCTGGTAGATATAGACAGGTTTTATTCTAGCAAAGTATAGAAAAAGCAGGTATTTATTTCTTCTTAAGTTTTTTCAGAAAAAACTGAAGACGTAAAAGCGATATTTATTAACCTTATACCTCAAGAATTGGACGATTAATTTTGAAAGAGATATTATTTCTAATTAGACTGGGTACATTAATTAGTCTCAGAATGTTCTCAAATGAACTGAAGACTGGACTTCGGATTTAGTCTAGATGGATGAGCCATGGGTGATTCCACAGGAAAAATAATCATTCTGGGGTTTTATATAAATTTTGTCCTCTTATTGTGGTTTAATGCTCATTACTCAATTTCACCAGGATTCCATAACTGATAAGTTGCATATATATTATATAAATAATTATTCATTTAGTTTAAAATTTACATTGCCTTTGTTGCGAAAACGGCAATTGTGTACTAGGAACTCATAAGCATGAACATAATTTGTTTAGTCAAAATTGTATAAATTACGAATGTACCTTGTATGTAATTAAAAATTAATAGAGTCAAACTTTAAACGAGAGATATGAAGTACTAGGTTGCAGAAGTGAAGTGCACTACATTATCTTACCTACGGTACTAGGAGCTCATGATATGGTAAGAGGTTATTGATCGCCTTATTCGAGCTGCACGAAAACAATTTAGTTATTTATAATGGAATGAGACCCGATGGTATGCCTTACTCGTGTAATGGTAGATAGGTATGCCCTGTATACTTAAAAATGATATTATTTACATATGTACATGGGCTTAAGTTTTGAACATACTATGGCATCGTGACTATTGCGTCACTGTCACCGTGTCGGACTTAATGAAGGTGCGCGCATTTGAGTACGAAAATTGGGGTGAAAAAAAAACTTTTTAAAAAAAAAAACTTTTTGCACTGTCACGCGCAGTAAAAAATGCGTGGTGACGTGACAGTAACAAAGAATTTATTGTCACGGTGACAAAAATCATATTACAGACAATGTTATCCTACTACCCCAGAAAAGACAGATAAAGTGAGTGCAAAATGAGTTTAAAAACCTTGAAACAATTACTATTTTGCACACACTGGTTATATTATCGTAAATATAGATAAAATATATTTTTACCTGATAAGATAAAAAACTAATCAAGATAAATAGAACAATACAAATAAATATTTTTAAAACTGTGGTTACTATGTATGTAATTTTAAGTTTTGTAACAGAATTAAAGTGGCAACAAACAACCTCATGACTTTCACAATACCAGGAGTACATAAAACGATGCACCTTGTAACCATCCAAAAGTGAGGCATCTATTTCTGTATATTTAATCTAAGAAGTGGGATATATTAACACTCGTTTAACTGAAGTAAAAACCGAAGTTAACACCCATCCGAGAATTTGGATGAATGCCAAAAACGTGTAGTGTTCAGGTTATTTTTATTTTTGTTTATAAATATACACTTATACATACAAAATGACGGAAGTTACCTAGTGATATATGCGATAATATATTAACTAGATTATAAATTTGTTTACAAATATATTTATGTATTTATTTAGATCATTTTTATATCTTTGAGATACAATAATGGTAACCAGAGAGAGGTTCGAGTATAGAATAGATAGATAGATAACCCAAAAAAGCGTAAATTATTAATGAAAGTACCAAGGCAACATGATATTGCAAATAGTATTAAACCATCAACATCTTTTAAAAGTCCGTTGTTTCTCAGGTTTTGGCTTTTGTACTAAGCTAGCCAGATGGACTGGCACAAGGTTTGATTCAAGTCTTCTTTTTGCAGCGCTGTTGTCCTGAGTGGAAGTCTCCCTTAGTCGGCTCTTACCACACACACAGGATGAATAGGGTTAGTGAGACTCTATATACAAATCACAAACTTTTCAAATACAACAATATATTTCCGAATATTACGAAAAATATAATAAGTAACAAAAACTGATAAACCTAACAAAATTATCCAGCTATCGAATGCGATAAGATAACGCAAGGTCGGCAACGTTGATAATTTTATTACACATTATTTCCAAGACGTTTATGATTTCCTGGTGCAGTTAAATGTGAGGTTGCTAAAATAGTAAGGGAAAAATGTATGTAGGCGGTGCGGGATGTGAAGGGGAGGGGGCTTAATATCAAGAGAAGGAGTTTGATATCTCTCTCTCTCCTCTCTCTTTTCTCTTCTAACGTTATACTGTCTTTACTTCTTTCCATATACATCTTTCTAGGTCCATCATCGCGATACATTTATTATTGAGGTTAAAACTTCTTTAGCCGCGTTGAGCACATTTTGGTAGGACGAAATCTAATTAGTTCGCATCACCGACATGCCAATGTTAATGTTAATAATTTTAATTTAAATATTACGAAATCACTAATTTTACACATTAATTTTATAAATAACATTCTAAGTTATAAGTTTTAACTTCTATCGGCAGTCCTCACGACTACCAATTTTATTTCTAAGTCAGTCAGTCAGTCATCCGTGTAAGTCAAGATCTGTCACTCTGTCTGGTTTCTGACTGTTACCATTTCCTTCCTGGTCAAGTGATCTATTGATCTCTTCATGGGGTGGTTTTCTATTTCTATCTCTTTTAATTTGGTTACTGGAAATAGATCCGTGTGGTGCAGGATTGAGAATACGAAGAGTCGCCATATCTATTCATTCTGTGGATGTCGCAAGACATAAAATAGAACAACATCACTGCAAAGAGGTGGAAAATACGACACAAAACTTATACCAAGCCGTATGGCCGGTCGGTTAAAACCTTGTAAAGGTGGGTCTATGTCCCTCAGTAGGCTACCTAAAGGGTGATGTGTCTTGAATTAGTTCCTAAATAATCAATACGCCAATATTCGTGCACTATCTATCAGCTGATAGCCAGCAAATGTAGTAAATATAAACTATCTCTTATCACAAACTGTCTGATATCACCAGGACAGCATGAGTTTACTGCGATAAAATAAATAACATTTTCATTATTTGTAATCTGGAAGAGCCAAGCGGAGGTATTTTCTACTTTTGGAGACAACAGTATTACCGTCAAATGGGTAAATTGAAAATGTTGAAGTAGGTAAGTTAGAAACATTTGATTAGTATACATTTTGATTTAGTAAAGCTGATTGTTCGAAAAATGCTCTGTTCATATAGCATTTTTGGTAGCAAAGCGTTGCTATGCGCCAATATTCAAACCCGCTATATATTATTTTCGACTTGTATATAGTACGAAGAAGCGATCACTTTGCTATCACACCTCAATCACATTTCGAGTACATCATAGAACCGGAAAATTCATGAGAAACACACGTCAGTACACGACACAGTCACACACCAATTTTTAACAATTATGTCTGCGCGCCTGGTACATGCATGTTGTTTTGCAAAAGCTACATGCACGTCCATCGATCCTAGTAGGGCAACGCCTCTTATCAATCATTCCTGGGACGAGTGTGAACACACATTAATATTACGCATTATAATTTATAATAAACCTCAATTAATAGCTAAATATTTCGCCATTTTATAAGCCCTACATCGATATGATCTCCTGGTACATTATCAAATGTATTTTGTTTTAAGCCATGTGTTTTTACGTGTAAGTGAAACAAATATAGAATCTACACCTGTGTTAGAATGAGACTAAAAATTGTGTTTGTCAACACGACGACGGCCCTAATAATAGATGTGACTTCCGCGAATTAAGATCGCCAGTTTGATTTATATGATAAATTAGTAGTCGGCATGAGTCTCTAACAAATGCTAACAATCAAGGTTCTTTTGAAAACTGAACTTTTTGTTTGTTGAGCTCCTGGTATGTCAAATCTCTTTTTTAATCTCTAACCTCTAGGACTTCAACAATTGTTTGATAGGAGTAGCAAGCTTCTCACTACAGATTGTCATACGTAAGAGTACCAAAGAAATTTCACCGCATCGGTTTGAACGGAAAAGAGACGTGTCCTCTTCTGTTTCTCAGAAGATACACCAGGCACCAGAGAGTACAGAACGATTTCTGTCGTCCACAAGCACTAACTTAGAGACTGCGTACCGGGCTGACCATTACTCTTTCGAGCCCACTCACTTTAAGATGTAGCGTAGCGCCTGGGCCTGCAGAGTTTCCAAGGCACTTTTGTGGAATTATGCTCTCCTTTTGAAAGTTTGTCCTACACTTTGAAACTGGAAACTGTCAGCATAGAGACAACAAGAATGATTTCCATTGAAGTGTCAAGTCACGTGAACGAAAGTGAATTTCGGATTGTGCCCATGGCAATACCTGGGCTTCAAGCCAAGATATGGTGAATTCTCAATTAATTAAAATTGTGTTAATAACAAATGCCAAATCTTTTCTTGCTAATGGTGCTTGTAGATTCCATTTAGATGAAGAAGCAAACCTGGTTTTGAGTCTGCAGAAAGCAAGTTTTAGATTTAGAAAGACTTCCTAACCCTTTGCAGAATCTGAAAGCAGAAGAGACATTCATACACATCTTTCTAGAATAAATGGATGTGGAATTTTTTTTTTACAATCTGGAAAAAAAAGTATCGACTATTATTTTCTACGAGATAATCTGAGATTCTTATGTCAGATTGAAAACATACCTCGAGGAATTAATATGACAATAGGTAACCTATTCAGAATAAGACGTTCGTAGAACCGTACTAAGACACCAGTAGCTCGAAGAGTTCGCAGGCAGGAACGTGCATACTATGATTCCACATACTGCAAGAGCAGGGGGCCTCAACAGAGATATCGTCTAAAATCATGAATGTTATGTCCTCCTAGTACCTAAAATCAAACTTGATTACGCAATAAAACTGTGTAAATTAAACGTGACCTTAGAATAAACATTGCTCTAGCTCTAACAAGGAGAAAAAAATAGTGCTTTTTCATTACCGTATTAAAATTTAATAACTTTTCTGTAGAAATGATTTATAAAACATTTTTAAAATGTGCGACTCATATCCATTGAAATAGACAAGACAAGACAATCAATCAAGTGCCTTGGAACGATGTGTTTTTATCCTGCCTATTTCGGCTCTTTTGTCCTTCTTCGGCAACCGCATTCATTGGGTAAAACGCACTGAAAGAATCACTTAACACCATTTTTAACCGACTGGGCCAAAAGGAGCATAATGCTTCTCGATCGCACGCATGTTAATAATATTAGATACTGACACTGTACCCATGGGCCATGGCTATGTGGATAGTATTTCTTTCAAATTAAATTATTGCATTGCTTTATTCAATAAAACATTGTTCTATTATGTGAATAAGAACAAAGCAAAGTAGAACAATTGTTTTTATTGCATATTTATGAATCGATATTCAACATTTCTAAATGAGTATAGTCTTTTGTCTATAGTTCAATTTACAATGAATACATACATAATTGCATGTTATACATAATTATATTCACACCTCATTCCAATATGGGGTAGAGACAGAGGGCGAAACAACTCTCGTTTTCATGACAAATCTCGCATCTCTTCTTCAATCGAAGATTTTTCAGGAATTGAGGTGGTAAAATTGCTGCCTCCCATTCCCCCCTGAAATCAGCAATGTTGGTACTAGGGTATCATAAATTGCCAACTAGCTAAAAGTGTAAATAGGATTTTTCGGTGTTTTATCGATTTATTTAAAATATGCGTATTATATTTTTTTGCTATTATAACACATTTATATATCGAACCGTGAATTCGTTTTAAATTGAACGAATTATAATATAAAAATTATTTTGTGTACCAGGATACTAGAGGTAGATAGATACTAATAGATAGGAGATGGCATGATAGTATAAAAGTATTATTAGCTTCAATTATTTTGGTTTTTCCGCAGTGTTACCCGTGTTACAACAACGGCGGAAAGTAAAAAAACCTTTCCGTCTCCCGGTTCTAAGCTAAATCCCCACCAATTTTCAGCCAAGAGGTTCAGCTGTTGTCGATTTATAAATAGTATATATAAATAACACGACTTTATTATATATAGATGTATATTAGCACAGTTGATATAAGTATGTTTATGAGTAATATGATTTTCATAGCACAGGATTTATATAATTTAGGATAATACGGCAGTGTATGACGGTGTCCCCAGATGTCAAAATGGAAAAAAAAACACCCTTAAAAACAATAAAATATGGTTCTTGCCTTGTATTCACTTCAAAATATAACAATTGCTCACAGTACACTTACTCATGTGACAGGGGTTTAGATAATTATAGAATATCTTTTTTAACTACCCTGGCCCTTAGCTCACAATACTCCTATGACAAAACCTAAAGGCATTTATTGTATGGATAACAAAAAAAAAATACAAAGGAACACAGGTTTTTTTAAAGTTTTTCTTACCTGATTAAACAATTTATTGCCTCGATGTCTAAATAAATAGATACTTACTTAAAATTCTGCGCAAGTGCAATAATTAAAAATATAAACATATATTATGTAATACGCAGATTTGTACCAGGCGACCAGGAAGTATAAGTTGTCAGCAGCTAATATGAATAAACCTTCAAATAAGCGTCACTACAAAATACAACTCTATTGTTTAAAAAATAACGCTGAAATTTAATTAAACATTGCTAATTTTGTTCATTTAAATTCATAGATTCTGTTAAGTTCTGATCAGATTGCCTTTATATAAGAATATTAATATTTAAATAAAGATTATATAATGTTGGACTCTTATTTACTAACGCTAAGTAATTCAAAGAATTTTAAAGTATTTTTAGGGTTCATATTCTTCTATATAACTGTGAGTACATACATATATGTACTGACCCACCAAAAGTAGGGAAATAGGTTACCATGTCGCTGCCGAACGGGCGTATACCAGTGTGACCATACTGGATGAAAACAATATTGATGTCACAAGTCTTCTTTCTATACTAGCTGACCCACTAAACTCTTCTTTCCAGTCCAGCCTAATCTTAGAAGTTAGCTATCGAAGTGGCAGAAAAAACATGACAAAGCCATTGTTTTGAATACAAAGATGCTATGCGAAATAACAGACGCGCTTCCCCGTTCGTAGTGCGCCAAAGTACTAGGAGCTAATAGCGATAGAAGAGCTTTTGTATGTTAATAAGACCTTCATAACATGCCAACATAACGCAATCGCACAACGGTTGAATGCAAACTTCATAACTGATAACATAAGATTCAAATCAAATAATCAACACATACGACCTTAAGAAAATAAAATAGAAGCAAGGTAATCCGACAATGAGTTAGAAAATATAATTTAATCTTTACGAGTTAGAGAATAGGATTCATAATTTGATGTTGCTTGTGTGGATATAGTTCATTCTGCAAATAAGGCGCTTGTGCTCGAATGCAATGTGACGTCATCGCTCCCCGAGCCCTTCTGACCTAGATCAGCTGTTGTCAAGCGGAAAATATCATTGCAGCTAAAAGCGCTTTGTATTTCGAAGCGTCTAATGGATTATAAATATAAAGTACAATTTTAAAGCTTGAAATTATTGAATTCAAATATAGAACGTATTGCATAGTGATATAGCAACATACTAACTTCTAAAAAGATGGCGTCGTAAGGTCTAGTCGGTCTAGCAATAGTGATGTACATGAACAATCGATTTTTTTAATAATTAAATCGATAACATAGTTCTAGTCTTAGTTTGAGATCTAACTGTGCCGTTTCTTTGTTATTAAAAGCTGTTGCAGATATTAATGTTTTTGTGTCGATGTCGTTAGAAAGAATTAACCTAAACGCTTTAATATTTTTAACGTTATCAGTAAATACAAAATAAATACAACAACAGATGTTTTCAAGGTCATCGCTGTATTAACTTTGCTAAACACTCGTTCGAAACACATTTGAATAATAAGTAGGCACAGTTGTAGATAGTTGACCTGATTCCATTTTGTAGTCAAGCGACAGAATAATTCAGTGTTCAATTAACGTTTAGTTTATTTGAGTCAAAATAATCACAATGTACATCAACGAATAGGTTGTACTTTGTTTAAAAAACAGATAGATTGTACTTTTACTCGACTGCTAAAGAAGGAGGGTTATGTTTTTCGAGTGTATATATGTATATTTATTTCTTTGGCACGCCCTAGAGCCTAAAAAACATAGCTTCGTCTTAGTCGTGAGGGTGACACTGGGTACATCAAATAAAAAAAAAAGGATTTTTGGCGCCAAAAAGTAATTTAAAAAAAGAAGAATTCAAAATACATCGAGTGTATATAAAAAAAAATTTTCGACGGTTAAAACTTACATGTTTTATTTAAAAAACTGAATTTGATCAGGATGACAGATATTGACGTGGATATAATTTTACTTGTTAATTTTTCACAACAACAAATTTAACAAATTATATGCTTAAAGTAAGTAAAGGGATCCAGCGATCTCCGACATAAGAGTAACCTGTATTTAGTGTACCACATAAGTTTACCACTATCGTTATTTAAACTTCTAACATCAGCCTCTCCACAGGCTTCCCCTAAGCACAAATTACAAGCTAATTCAGATATATCCAAAAATAACTTGCACACACACACACACAAAGATTTTTGTACCACTTAGCCATAGCTTATATTTATTCTACATGAGCTATCGAGAGCTACTTCAATTAACTTACAATTTTCAATATTTTTCATTGATGATCTGCTCGTATTGATCTTGGTGTTATATAGCCTTTCTCGATAGTTGGAATATCTAATTAGTCTTAGGAATAGCTTTCTATTTGAGTTCGATTTAGAAAAATAAGCGAAATTTGTCTAGGCTTTTACTGATCAAATCTATATTTACACATGGAGAAAGCTAGATTCTCTTAATTAAATAGAAACCATCCGAATAATAACTATAAAAATGAGTGTGTTTATTTATAATTTACCTGATATTTAGAACGGGTGTGGTGTGATGCTTCTGGGTGACTCTCTGCCAGTATTTCAATATTTTAATGTAAACAGGCAGAACAATTTCTTGCTTATTTTCAAGGAAGTGACGTTCGATTTGATCGTGACTTGCCAGAGTTTAAGTCGTTTGGACTTCTTAATTTAATATTAACGACTTTCCGCCATTGGTTTTTTAAACATGTTTTAAATATTTCACATCTCATATCATCATTCTGTAGAAAAGACTGGAGTGGAATCGAGGTATAGTAGTTACTTCTAATCAAGAGGGGTTTTATTCTTACACAGGACAGTTAGTACGTTAGGCTCTTTGTAACTTTCGTCTCCGCCGACGTGTGCATGTCCTTCTTTAAGAATCAAAGTATCTGCATCAGCAATTTTATTCAAATCAGTAAATCGGTTTACCCGTGAAAGTGTAACAGTCAGACAAATTTACTTTCAAATTTATAATATTAGTATGGAAAAACGCATTTTAAGATGTCTGCAATAATGTCCAAGATTTCGTAAGGCTGGTATGATGGATGAAATCTGAGAGATTATACTCTTCGGTGTACCCTTTTGGAGGTAAAATACATGAGTTTCTATGTATATCCAAATATATCTATTCGTATTCTAGATTTAGGTCTAGACAGTAGAGTCTTTGAATGTTAAAAATGTAAGTTTAGAGCAATTTCTTGAACATGTGGGGCAGACTCATTGTTAGTAGGTATTATGACGTAATGCACTAGATTATAGTACTGCCATTCTTATCTGTTTTACAATTTATGTAACCTATGTACAAGGAAAACATAACGATGATAATATAATTTTGCATAGATATCTGTTAACTTACAAGCGAACGCTCCAGAACTCTGAACTGAATCGCCGAACATAACTGCCATTGACTGTATTGAATAATGATTAAAACTTGATATATTTCATACATAGCGGGACTTATGTTGAGGTAAACAGACTGCTGATGAACACACATAATTAAATATTTTTAAATACATATGATGTTCTCCTAGCCGATTTCGGCCACGGCGGCCATTCTCAACGGAGACCAGCCAACTACGCAGGAGATATTATAGTGCACAAGTTTGTGCATAAATACAGGTGCAATCTCTGTTCCCCCTCTCTCATAACCCGATGGGACGGGCAAACTGACACGATCGGAAAGAGATACATATACATCAAACACAGAATAAATGGCGCTCATAGCCCAGTTGTACTCGCTGATTAGAAACAATCACCGAGGGTAAGGCAACAACGGCGTGGTCAGTACCTGGATGGGTGACCATGAGCGTCTCCGTGATGCGGAGGTCACGTTAAGCAGTAGGTCCCATACGATAACAGTCGTGAAGTTTAGTTGGGGGCCTTCGGGCGGCTTAAAAATATCCAACGGCAAGATTACGTAGCCACAACGTTTCTTGCCAGTTTCCAACCCGCACTTAGTCAGCGAGGGCCTTAACCCTCTCCTGAGAGGAGACCCGAGCCCAGTAGTGGGACATTATGGGCTGTTGTTTGATTGATTGACAGAATAAATGATCGTGCTCAGCACACAATTGTTATTTCTGGATGGAAATCAAATCTTCTCATTCATTCCTTTCAATTTGTTTATATAAAAGTAAATAATGCACATACAACGTGTAGTGTTATCGATATAAAAATCGAAACAAAATACAACACTAATCGCGCGTTCGATTAAGAAATTGACGCAACTCGCCTTGGCACAGATAGGCCGACTGATCACGAAGACATTCATATTTCGGTTAATGCTTGATTAGAATGTTAGAAAACGAATTCTTAATATTATTGTCACGACTTTAATTTACTCTTCAACAGATACCATTGTAGGCTTAAACCTCCTTTCTTATGAGAAGCTTATACAAAGCAGCGGGCTGATAGAGGCAGTTGTTGTGATGAATGAGACCATTTAGGGTACACAAATTAAATTTCTCACATGCAATATTGATGACACTGAGGCTGGCAGTATTAAACTCGTCTAAATTAACTGTGACACCGATAACCGTTGGGGTAAACGGGTTCTTGAGTGGGGGACCGCGTCTCGGCAAACGTAGTGTAGGACGTCCATAGGCCAGGTGGAGTGGTGATTTGCGCAAGACGGCTGGCAGGAACTGGATGCGAGGATCTATGGATCGAACTAGCTCATAGCCCAGTTGCACTCGGTGATTAGAAACAATCATCGAGGGTAAGCAACGATGGCGCGGTCAGTACCTGGATGGGTGACCGCTGGTGGCATGTTACCATGAGCATCTCCGTGATTCGGAGGTCACGTTAAGCAGTCGGTCCCGGTTGTTATCATATGATAACAGTCGTGAAGCTTAGTTGGAGGCCTTCGGGCGGCTTAAAAACATCCAACGGCAAGATTTACGTAGCCACAACGTATTCTAGCCAGTCCCCAACCCGCACTTGGCCAGCGTGGGGACGTATGGCCTTAACCCTCTCCTGAGAGGAGACCCGAGCCCAGCAGTGGGACATTATGGGTTGTTGTTTATGGATCAAACTAACTATCGTGCTTTTGGAGAGGCCTATATCCAGCAGTGAACTGCGACAGGCTGATGATGATGATAATGAGACTGACTGTTTTTTTAAATAACTAGCTTTCGTTCCCGGCTCGGCCAGTATGTAGGTATATCAGTGGCGGTAAGGCCCTCCTGAAAGTGTCTCCATACCAAATTTCATTGAAGAAGTTTAGCCGTAAAAGCATAACATACATATGGACAGAGTTACTTATGAGATTACAATACCTTTAGTTTCTATTGAAATCAATCACATTTGTTGAAAATGGACCCAACCGTCCATGGACATCTGTAACTAAAGTCACAAGTGCTCTGCCATTCTTTCGCTGCTCAGAATCAAAAGGAGATATTTAACTCCGATTATCTCATTCTCTCGGTGACAAACAACGAAATGATTGTGACTTAACACCAATTTTATGTAAAGCTGTCGTATAAAAGAGCCGAACGCCAATTTAATTTACTTTTATACATTTAGTGCCGAAGCATAGCGCTGGCATGTTGGCATTTTGAACCAAGAAAAGGGCCTCAGAGCCCTTTGCAGCTCTCACTGCGTTTTTACACTATGAGTTCGAAAGGTTCCAAATGGTAAAACATCGTGTATTTGTTTAAAAATAAGAATAATTTTACATTACATAGATACTTAAAATCAATAATAATACTTGAACAGTATTTATTACTGAAAAGACAAAATATTCTTGGACTCAAGCATATGTGATTCTGTCCAAACCAATCATGATTAATAAACATTACCTTAGGACGGACATAATAATCAGTAAGTAATGAATAAGTAGAGACGTTGTTCAAAAGATTTGTAATTTTTTAGATTGAATTACTTTCACTGTCTGTTTAATGATTACCAACGTCTTATAACCAACACTACACTATTGGTATTACTTGTTCGTTTTACAGGGTCACTAAAGCCCCCGGGGTTATAGGGTTTTTCATGCGTAAACAATGACGCTTACTCGATGAATATTCACACATAGCAGAAAGCCGTTATCCGTGTTTATTGGCCACAAGATTAATACAATATGAGGAAAAAACTCTAATAATAATTTGTTTGGCTTTTTGTATTTACGAACGTAACGTTATCAATTTAAACCCAAACAGAGAAAGAGAACGGAGAGTTACTGATGTTTCATCTAGAATATTATGATTACAATTAGAGAAAAATTCTATAGAACACAGTGGCACATACCAGACGTAAGAATTACTTACTCTTATTCAACTAGTAAGAATGTGTCTATATCTACAGATGAACATATAATGCCTTAACTGCCTTAAGGCGTAGAATTCCTTGTAAATGTGGAGCACTAGTTAAAAAGTTAAACTTTATAGACCTTTGGCCTTATTTATAGTCGGAATTGTATCAACACTGCAGTGTTGGCGTACTCCATTTGAAGACCGGCAACGCACTTGTGACGCCTCTGGTGTTACGGGTATCTATGGGCGGTGGTAATCGCTTATCATCAGGCGAAACGTCTGCGTTTGCCCCCTATCTCATAAAAAATAATAATAGTGGTTAAAAGCGGTCACCACGCTGCTTTCTAATACACCGGTGGTTGTGGGTTCAAACCCGATATGGGACAACACTTTGTGTAATCTACAAAATTTATTGTTCTTTTTCTATTTGTTCCTTTTTTCGTTTCATTTATGTTTGTAAAATCCCACGCGATACAGGAAGAAAAGGAAAACAGTGAAGAAATTATATTAATTTACAACGTTAAAGAAGGCGCGTTCGATACCTGTTCTTTCAAACTAGTTATTATTAATGTATTTCAAATATCACGTTTAAGCAAGTAATGATTTATTTAAATACAACTCGACAGCGTATATTTATTTATTTTTTTTTTTATTGTGTCACTCTCACGATTAATACGAATCTATTGACACCACTCACATTAAAATACGAGCTTGGGCGTGCCAAAGAAATAACACACATACATATATACTTAAATAAAACATATATACATGTATACTTAAAAATATATACACTCGAAAAACATAACCCTCCTTCATTCGTAGTCAGGTAAAAATAGTCAAAGAATGTTCATCTATCCATTTAGCACAGTTAAAGATTGATTTTTCATTGAATAGGTGGAGGCCCAGGACCAGCGGTGGACGTCAAATTTGGATATTTCATTAAATTATTTGTCAATTATTCGACACATAAAAGCAGTAACCATTGGTTGATAAGGCAGGTGTAAAACTATTGAAGGAATTCATGACAGGTACGACTTTTCGGTTTGTATTGTTACACTTAGACCCGAGAGATACATTATATTCGATATTTTACTTCTAATCTCTCAGCCTTCGGCAAAAAATTTATCTCATTCCAAGAGCGACAATAGGCAACAGGCAATACTCGCTTGTTAAACGTAATAATTTAATGTAATTTTTCAACAACATTCACTTAATTCATTGAAACGATTGTTTTGTGTAGTTAAGTAAAATGAAGGCGCAAAAAATCTTGTTTACTACGTATTTATTGTATTTACTACAAATTGAATTGTTATTTTGTGGTATTTTAACTCTCGTATCGATATTCGCTCATCGTCATAATGAATCGTCACTTCACTAAAATACTATCAAAGTACATTCTATAAGTTGAGTCGTGACGTCACCTCTTCACAGTTATGGTAGCCTGGTAGTCGGCCGACGGTGACTCAATAACGGTCAATTAATACTTTTTGCTGTTCATCCGTTCTGCGCAGTTGTTATGAGCTTATGGCCACTGTACATAATCACTATGGGTCTATAGAATTGTGTTACACCGTTTTGTGCGAAACATTTCAAAAGGTATTAATTTTTCTATACAATATGTTTTAGGCAGACTTGCTTGTCGCTTAGAAAGTTACAATACTAGAAAATCAGGCAAAATCAAGCCAAAACCATGAACAGATTTGGGCCGCCAGGATGATCACCTTGCCTGGTCGGAGAGTTCTCCCTCTGTGTTGGAGGGACATGACACCCGTTCCTATTGTATCTTTTTTTTTTTTTTAAAGGACAACTCCCTCATTAAGAATACGCATTCCTGTGTCACGGGGATCTTTACAAACATACATGAAACGGACACAAAGTACACCCATACTTAGAACAAAAATTTATGGATCACACAAAGTGTTGTCCCATGTAGGATTTGAACCCACAACACTTGGCGCAGCAGAAAGCGGTGTGGCGACCACTGAAACCACTAGGCCAACCGTGTAGTCAAACCTATAGATATAGAGATAGATATAGGAGATACACGATTGGGCCGGTTCGAGCGGAGTGATACCACGGCCTCACACAAAACCGGTGTGAAACAGCACTGTGTTTCACCGAGTGAGTGAGGATACCGGGGACCTAAACCGCAACGCAAAAGATAACACACTTGTGACGCCTCTGGTGTTGCAGGTGTCCATGGACGGCGGTATTTATTAAAACAAATAAACGTAGGTATATACCCATTTGACATTGTCAAATATGGCAATGTCAATGGGGTGACCCTACTACAGTTTCAATAACTAATTGTCTACTAGTACAAGGCGACCAGAACTGCGTAGAGCCTACCTTTTTGACAGCTTCTTTGATATTGCTGACAGTCACTTAATAATGTACCTTTCTATTTTCAAACTAAAGCTTTCTAAAGCTAGCTTCATAATACATATAGTTGTACTATTTACAAAGAAAAATATTTATATGATAAAATGTGGTATTATTTGTTACAATCTGTTGATGTTACCAACAGCATATAGTTACTTATATACTTAAATGTATAAACAAAAAAATTAAAAAAAAAACTGCCTCGATGGCGCAGTGGTAGCGTACGCGACTGCTGTCCATGAGGTCTCGGGTTCGAATCCTGGGTCGGAGCAAATGTTTGTATGATCTACAAATATTTGTTTCGGAGTTTGGATGTTTTCTATATCTAATATGTATGTATTTACAAAAAAAAAGGTATTTATGTATTCATATCAGTTATCTAGTACCCATAATACAAGCTCCGCTTGGTTTGGCACTAGATGGTATTGTGTGTTAGATGTCCGAAATATTTATTATATCTATTTATTTATTTAAATATTACTCAACAAAAAGGTCCACATTTATATTCTTGGTTGATTGCGCTAAGCTCAGGTAGCGTCCGTGAGATTTGGAACTCTCTTTTTGTTTCTGATAGCCTAGTCTTCGAGGTATATTATAGTCTAAATAACATAACGCTATGGCCATAAGGAGCAGGTTGAGGATTACAGCGAAAGTCTAGTTGGGGGTATTATTATATGAGTTTAGTTAATTATTCCGATAAAATAATAATTAGATGATGTCAATTATTATTATGTACGAAATACAAGTTCACAGTAATTAATTATTTCTTAGCCAGAACGTTCATAACAAAGACGAATCGAACTTTAAGTAAGATTGCATTTTAACATACACACAACTGAAGTTGTACTGCTGTCTGTTCGCTTAGATCTTCTAAACTAATCAATGGATTTTAATGCAATTTTCAGCCAAAAATGGCGTTATTCAAAAGGATAGTTATATGTGTAACACATACATATTATTCTACAACAAATTCGAGTTTCATAGACTTTCGTGTAAGCCTGACCGGGTCCGTAGTTTATGATAAAATGAATAAGTATGTTATCTTAACATTATAATTATTTGAATATATATAACTAAAGTAATGTTATGTGTGCAATATTTGTAATTTAAAAAAAAATGTTTCGGTGGCGCAGCGATAGCGTATGCGACTGCTGTTCTTGAGGTCTCGGTTTCGATTCCCGGGTCGGATCAAATGTTTGTCTGATCTGCAAATATTTGTTTCGGAGTTTGGGTGTTTTCTATGTAGGATATTTAGGTATTTACAAAAAAAGATATATGTATTTATATCAGTTGTCTAGTACCCATAATACAGGCTATGCTTAGTATGGGACTAGATGGCGTTGTTTAGATGTCTGGAATATTTATTAAAAATACAGTTTTTCATCTAGCCCCCAAATATATACATAATGTAAACACAATATGTATATATTTACAAGTATTTTTTTTTTGTTTACATAGGTGTGCATAGCTATTTTATAATTTTATGTAGAAATAATTAAAAAGTGGACAAACAATAAGTACCAGAAAACCAGAACTGCGGTGGTCAGTTCATGTCACATTATCTTACCAGGGGAGCATAGATATGCAAACGTATTCTGACTTATATAATGTTGGTTATAGTATATATCCGTTGAAAAACAACCTGGGCAAATATTGATATTAGATTTACAAAACTAAAAAACCTAGTGTATTCTCTGACGGACAGACATTTCTAGGCTGACAGTCAGAATTTTTTTTTTTTTTTTTTCTTTTAAAAGACAATTATCTGTAAGCTGTAAGTATTTAGAGGTCAGTTATCAATTTAAAGTATCTAATGTCTGTTATTAATAGCTACACACAATTACTACAAATTTAAACTAACAACATTCGTGTGAGTTGCGAAATAACCTCTTTACGCCTTTCGCATTAAAACAAGGTCGCAAGAATTGTGCACCTCGTCGTGAGTGAAAGTGTGGGACGCCATTTTGATTCACGTTATTTAAAAAAAGCTTATAGTTTTTTGTGAGAAAAAGAAATTTTCTCTTAAGCGCATTTAAAACATGTCAGTTACTAGGAAAACATCGATATATAGAAGATGTTAATGAAAAACTTCGAAGTTTGTATACAGGTAATGTTCTTCTATAAGGTCACTATGCAATATTCAGTTTTATAATTGAATTCTTTACATTCGAGCAAAAGTCAAGTATCATGTCAGTTTATTAATGGTTCACTAAACTTACTCAGATTTTTTGGTTCATTATCATCAACTGCCTTTTACACATTCACAGCTGGAATTAAAATAAATACCTCCAAAGAAAGAAGGTTTGACCTCATATGGTGCTGGATTGGTAGATGTAATTAATATCTAGTTACCAGGAGACTAGAAAGTAATGGGGTGGATATTTATTTAATACTCACAGTGTCTGGTACTTCATCCGCGGGCGTATCGAATACATTAATACACTCACCTGAAAAAAAGAAAAAATAATTTATTATATTTTGTATCATCAACAACCCATAATGTCTTACTGCTGGGCTCGGGTCTTCTCTCAGGCAAGGGTTAAGGCCATACGTCCCCACGCTGGTCAAGTGCGGGTTGGGGACTGGCAACAAAAGTTGAGGCTACGTAATCTTACCGTTGGATATTTTTAAGCCGCCCAAAGGCCTCCAACTAAGCTTCACGACTTTTATCGTATGATACCAACCGGGACAGACTGCTTAACGTGACCTCCTAATCACGGAGACGCTCATGGTAACATGCCACCAGCGGTCACCCATATAGGTACTGCCCGCGCCATCATTGTTTACCCTCGGTGATTGTTTCTAAACACCGATTGCAACCGGGCTATGAGCGCCTCTTTGTATTCAATATATTATCATATCTGTACATATAATATGAGCAGTCCTGCACAACATCATCTGTACCTCCTATTGCTGGTGGCGTGAAATTTGTTTACTAAAATAAGATTATAGTGAGACACCCTTAAAATATAGACATATACTAACTATCGTGAATTTTTAAAACTTTTAAATGAGAAGAACAATTATCTCGTACATTGCTTTATGAAGCTTTATCGATTTCCGCAGCACACGCAATGGAAGCTCTCAAAACACTCTCCTTTTTCAAATTTAAATTCATAAATGACATTTAAGAACGTTAAATTGAAGCTACAGTTAAAAATCATAGATTGCCAAGGCAAATTAGATGAAAACACCAAAATATAAAAGAGAAAATATCTACTACCCACTTGTGTCGATCTATAACTTCCAGTTTCCAAAGTGCGTAGACTTATTAGAAGAATACTGGTGAAGAAACTCATGGCCACTCTTTTTAAAAGTCAGAAGATATTACGGTACAATAGTTTTAGTATTACATGAAAGTAAAACAGTATGCAAGCTGTTGCCACCTGAATTTCATTCATTTCTGTTGATACTCCGCTCCTTTAAGCCATACCGTGAGTATATATATTCTATAGCCTTCCTCGATAACTGAACTATCAAATAGTGACAGATTTTTTTAAATCGGAACAATAATTTCTGAGATTAGCGCGTTCAACCTAACGAACAAACTCTTCAGCTTTATAATATTAATGTTGATAGTTAAAACTATGTATATTAAGTCACAACAGAGGCACAGGAACGAGGTGAAAAAACCGCAGGAAATGAATCCTGTGGCTTCTAATACCAGGGTAACATGAAAAGGAGGTACTCATAGAGAGAGCATTTTAAATAAACAAGACCAATTTGATCCTGCAAGGTATAGAATGACAGGAGATTTAAGTGCGTTACAGGAATATGATGGAAAAACCACAGAGTTCCAGCTGCCCGTAATATGATAATGCCAACCATTTGCCGATTGGAGATTACATCAACTTGAATTCCACATTTAGTTACTAGGAGCTTATAACACATAGGAAGACATAAAATCACCTGTTGAATGTACTAGTATTAGGTAACAGTACAGTCAACGATAGCTGACGTATTTGAGCTGGCAATCAAGGGCGAGGGCGTGGGTGTGGGCATGTGCCAGACACGAGTTTAAAAGTATTGAGCGTAATTCTGACATTTACTGTATTACGATTATTTTTATACATACACTAGCTTTTGCCCGCGTATATGTCGGTTATAGTGACAAATACTCTATATCCTATGTCCTTTACCAAGGGCCAATCAATCTCTATATTGAAATATATCCAAATCATTTCAGTTAACCATGCAAGCGTAAACAGACAGAGTTACTTTCGAATTTATATTATTAGTATGAATACGCTCTCCGGGATGTCAGGAGTTTAGTTAAGAATATCGCGTGCACCGGCCTTATTGCATTGCATCACGTTGATGGTGTTAACTAAGGGAGCTGTTGTATATCCGTATATATTGTCGGCTCTTGGACGCACGCACCCACTCGCCTCCATCGCCCTCAGTTGATTGAGCTGTGTAACGACCGCACCTGCATTATAAATGACATAATGCTTCCTTCTCATTCATTCATTCACAGATAGTATACTGATTGAGCGATTGAATGAATATGTTACTGACTGAATAGACCCATCACTAAAGGAGTTAACGACGCAGGATAATAGCACTGCAAATAGAAGTATAACCAGACACAAGCCCGTTACCAATCTATCTGGTCAGCGTGACATCATCATGATTAACAGTTTTTAATAGTCCACAGTTGGACTTAACACTAAAGACCATAAAGCACTTATTATCTCAACTTGTAAGTATATTTATCAACTTCCAGAACAATTTGTATCAGACAACACAGCAAGAGATTGCAAAATAAAATCCACTTGCCGCCATATTATAATGTATTCTGTAACAAAAACAACTTATACCGGTTCCTCTTTGGGGTCAACTGCCAATAATACCGTAAACTAACTTCTTCACATTTTATACGATCCTGGTACTTGAGACCTGTTTATATGAATAAGCTACATCGATTTATTATATATTAATTATTAAAAGCTTCAAAAATACAAAGTTTTCTTTCTAGAAAATATAACTTAATAAATAATAAGTCACCACACAGGTATACCACTATTTACTCATGAGACCCTGGTACATTAATATTAATGTGGCATTCAATTTTATCATTTAATAATTAATTTTACACACTGTTAATATGAAACCATGATGTACTGATAAAAGGGTTAATATTTAAAGTAAGTATGACATATACATACTTGTAAATATGTTAGTATTGACATTTCTACTGATCCTACTTTGATATTAGATACTAGCTGAGCCCTGCGGTGTGACCCGCAGTTGGTAACGCCGCGGAGCCTATGTTAGTCTAAAAAAGTAGCCTAAGTTACTACTTATATCATCATCCAGTGACAGTGAAAGTCCCGTCAAAATTCGTTCAGCCGTTCAAGGGATTAGCCGAAACAAACAAATAAGTAAGTATCGTATATAATTCATATATAGTGAAAACTTGTTAATTTGATATTACAAACCAAAGTCGGAAAAAATTACGATTTAAATTTTTGGTTTAAAATTCACGAGAAAACGCTCGGTGGTGTCATGGCGTCTGTTTGTGTGAGACGCGACGTCACTGAATTGCCAACCAGTGTCAGCTATAGCTCTTAAAAACAGTAAAGTGATCGTCGATTATATCCGAACAAAGTGAGCTTTATACACAACTGACGTAACTCACTCCGATTGGTGTACAACTTAACATGGCGGATTGCTAAATTTTATAGTTTTGTTTTTGTTAATTAACTATTATTCTCGCTCTAAATATGAAAATAAATACTATTTTTCTACTCTATGGACCCCGTAATGCGGGAAACTTTAAAGACATACATAAAATGGAGACAAAGAACATTTAGACTTAGAACAGTAATAATTTCTTGAACATTTCTGCTCGTTTGTCCCCCATTCAAAAAACAAAAGACAAAATGTTGTCCCATGTTGGGATCAAACCTACAACACACAACGCAGAAGTGCCCTCATGCATTATTTTTAGAACAAAAGAAAGTATTTTAAAAAAAACAACAAATTAACTATAGATACTTACTAAAATACCAGGTCCACATAAAAAAGGGGAGACTCATCAACGTCATTAATATCCCATTAGTGCAAGCGAGACAGAAAGAAAACATACGAGTAAAGGAAGGCATATCCTATATACCTCAAACAATATTGAGATTTGAAAATTGTATTCCAGACTAGACTGGGGAGGTCTGGGGTGGTGTCTAGACGCGGTATAGCCAGACCTAGGTCAACGTTCAGACGACAAAGGGCCCCAAAGCGTTCACCTGGCTGACAAAATTATGTGTTTAATAGACATCTGTGGGAGACATGGCAAAAATAATCGACATTTCAATATGGCGCGCCAAATATCTATATTAAACATAATTAAATTATATTGATATTTATGAATGAAATTTTGATTTCGAACGAATAATAATGGCTTACAATAACAAATGAAATAATTCTTGGAACTTTATAAATAAACCTTTTTCATGAGCGTTTGATGCGTGCTTCATAATTTCATGTACTCCTAGTACAATAGAGCAATATCATTATCATTATATTTTTAACTATTATATTTTAAACCTGTTTTTCTACCAAAACCAGGTTTTTTTTTTTAATTTTTGTTTTATTTTTTTTTATTTTACACAAACTATTTATTTTTATATATAAGTATGTAGATATTACACCAATACAACATGAATTTAATGAACATGTTCATACTTGTTTACCACATCTTAGCTGAGGAGTTTGGTTGAACGAGGTAATCTCAAGAACTACTGGTTCGAATCGAAAAATTATTTTATCAAGGAAAACTATATATCTACTTAGCATATGGCTTTAAGTCTTTCGGAACCATGTTTGCCTTGTAAAAACCTGACTGAATATCAGAGTGCGACGGGAACAGTACCGGTGAACTTTGGTAAAATTAATTTATGTAAAAACAAACATTAGTGTGAGAGGATTTGTATGCCTTACTTGAAAACCGCTGAACGAAATTCGAGAAATGATTCCATGTGACTTAGGTTTTAATTAGAATTGGCCTGTTAATCTATTCTATATCGTTAGCCAACCTGACTGCTGACAGGTCGTCATAAAAGTAGAAAATTACAGAATGAATGGTAGGTAGTTAATACGAATTTGTAAAAAAAAACCTGACATTAAAAAAAATCTCATGGCGACAATTTTTTTATACACATTAATTATATTTACAAGAACACTAAAATGAACCTTATTTTATAGCATTTAAATGTTTAATTTGAATTTCCGTTTTAGTCTTCACTGTTGTCGTAACAAAATCGATCAAGAACAAAAAGAAAATACATTTCTCATAAATATTTAAGTCTTCTATTATCAAACTCGACATTGGCTGAATGCACAAGCCGTGCAAACCCAAAGAAGAAAAAAATTATTCCATTAAAGCTAAATATGCAGTATGAGCATCAAGAATAAAGTATATAAATACACACATAGCATTATGATGCTAGTACCAGAATAGCAGAAATGCGACGTAGTTTACGAAATCCAGAAATGGTACTCTATGAGACAATAAAAGTGATCTCTTGGATTTCAATAAGGAAAAACTCTTTAAAGCGAAACAAGAGAAAAAGTTCTATGAAACTTCTGCATCCCTGGTAAGACTTTATTGTAGTAACAATAGTTAATCGGTACTTAAGAGTTTAATTTGTAGGAATAGGTCGGCTTTATATTTTATTTAATCTCAAATATGATTTGTATCACTATTTTTAATTGTGCTCCTAGTGACCCTACTGCCTCGGTGGGGTGGCGTAGTGGTAGCGTTGTCGACTGCTATGGTTGAGGTCTTGGGTTCGATTCTCGGGTCGGACCTTGTATGATCTGGAAATATTTGTTTCGGAGTTTTCTATGTGTAATATGTATATATTTACAAAAAGAATGTATTTATTTATATCAGTTGTCTAGTACACTTGACACAAGCTCTGCTTAGCTTGGACCAAAAAGAGCTTAATCTCGTAATTGAAAATCTCTTGTCAACTGGTTCTTCGTATGTTCATGGGTCACGCCAATCATTTTACCCATCAGGTTGCGTTATCAAATCGGTCTCAAGTTAAGGCAACTAATGGTGCCACCTTCTCGATCTTATTTACTCCTAGTACAGTATAACAATAGTCATTATAATTTTTTTACAAAATTGTTAATATAATAAACAATTTAATTTCAAGAAAGTGGGTATAATTAGCATAATGATATGGAGAGGGCTATGCTTGGCGTTTCTCTAAGGGATCGCATCAGAAACGAGGTGATCCGACAAAGAACCGGGGTCATCGACATAGCCCACAGGATTAGCAAGCTGAAGTGGCAGTGGGCTGGCCACATTTGCCGAAGAACCGATAACCGTTGGGGTAAACGAGTTCTTGAGTGGAGACCGCGTTTCGGCAATCGTAGTGTAGGACGTCCACAGGCCAGGTGGAGCGATGATTTGCGCAAGACGGCTGGCAGGAGCTGGATGAGAGAAGCCATAGATCGAACCGAGTGGCGTGAAATTGGAGAGGCCTATGTCCAGCAGTAGACTGCGATAGGCTGATGATGATAAATAATTACATAACCTAAGAAGATATATATTAATATTTTAAAGTTCCTGTTAGATGCAGGGAGCACAGGAGCGGTTATTATGGAGTATCTTGGCGAGGCCTATGTACAACAGTGGACGTCTTTTCGCTGATATTATGATAAAATAAATAAGTGGGGGTTCATAAATTACGCGAGATGTTTAAGGGGGGAGGGGGTCGAGTGAAATCTCATCTAATCTTACGTTGGTAGGAGGGGGGTCTCGGCAAATATCACGAATTTTTTTTCTGATTGAAACAAAAAAAATTATACTATTTTGGTCCATTTAATCCAGATTGTACATGCTTAAGATTTAATTTTAGGCGTAATCGTAATATGATGAAGATTATTCACTAATTCGTTCGAAAGAAACTAATTTCATTCATACTTCGACGTTATACATCTACTGACTATCAAACCACCATTTTTGTTTTATACCAAATAGCTTATTTAATCTGAATCTACGGTACATGTAGCCCGAGTTTTGTTTTCGGTCTGGTCGGACTGTCAGTCGAACGCACGACTCGATGAACGAGAAAAATCTCACTTGAGATTAGGGGATGGGGGAGGGGGTTGAATAAAATCTCACGAAATCTCATCATTACAGAAAAAATAAAAGAAACACCTCACGTAATTTATGGACGCCCCCAAATAAAAGACTAACAACCAAACCTAAGCTCCGATATGTGTTCTGTCTGACAAACTCAGATTTCAGACCCAAATAGGCAGGATATACCCACAGACCTAGCCCTTTTAATTTATGTTTTTAAAAGTTTTATTTGGCGAATTCTTCTAAATAGCTGGGACCTTTAATTCTCATGAACAGACTGACCACTCCAAAAACTTAAATCAATATTTGGCAGATCGCTCAATCCTCAATTCTTGAAGAAATCCGTCTTTTAATAATAAGACGACACATTTCATAATTAAATTAATGCTGTTTACATTAACTTTTATATTTCTAAATACATACATGTTATAGATAAATCACACCTGTGTCAGCCTGTCCAGTTGGTATGGAACCCAAGATTCATAGAGCAATACGGTAGGGAAAAACCATACGTCGGCGTTCCCCCCCCCCTCCCTAGTCCATAAGCCCAAATTGACCTATGAGTTACAATGTTATGTGCGTGATATTGTGAATGTTCGTAGACTAAAATGCACATCTGTGAAGACCTCTCCTGGCAAAAAAGGACTGTTTTGTATTATAAAAGATACTAAGATTACTCCCATCCATTTGGTAGTTCATGGTGTTCTAAGCCAAGATCCTAACTTCGTCTTCCATCGTTCAAAAACGTTGTGATCAAACTCGTAATTAATGTATATGTTTCTGGGAACTGCTTGTTGGTTTCTGGACGAATGCCAGTTTTATGATATATTATATTGCAGATATAAAGATCATAAGGAACAAATCAACGAACCATCAAGAGAGCAGTATAAAAATTACTCTGACTACGGGTGTTTGTGTATAGGCAGATCAGAAAAACTCAAAAACACTTTTGGCTCGACCTGGGATTCGAACCTGAGACCTCTTGTCAACGTCAACCGCTTATATACGAGTAAATACATAGTAACAGCTCGTAGTTTGGAAACTGGGGTCTGAAGCCCCGTGACCCATAGAGCACGTAAAGCTGTCGGTTCTTGCGCTAGATCTCACCTTGGTCGTGTCGGGTAAACGTCTCTTTGGATTATGAAAGAGAGGGAACAGAGAATGCACCTGTGTTTACGCACACACTTGTGCACTATAATATCTCAAGAGTAGTTAGCCGGTCTCCGGTGGCCGCCGTCGAAAACATCAACATCATAGACAATGGAGTTTCACCACCTATATTCATCCCATGGGTCTCGTAAGAGCCGACTAAGGGTACAAACTACCAGGACAACAGCACTGCAAAGAGGAGGAGAACGTAGTAAGCGAGATATAGTAAGCGAAAACCTCTTTTCCTAGGAAAAGCTTATTGTCAGTCAATAGACAATTTCCTGTTGATAAATGAAAAGGTGGGTTCTCGAAACAATCGATTTAGGTTCAGGCTGGTGTGACGACCACAGCTGTTCTAACTGATAACGACCACTATCTACCACACCGTAATCTATTAGGTTATGGGTATTACACCGAAAAACAAAATAATGATAACAATTGTTTCGAATAATATACCTCAAAGGTTATCGAGACAAATATTTGAGAATATTTGGTATATTTGAGACTCAATTGCGCCAGAGCGGCTCAACAAAATTTGATGACATTTAGTACAGAGATAGACTATGGTCTGGAATACTAATTAAGATAATGTTTGTCCAATTCGTCAATAAACCGAGGAAAGACGCAGAAAAAACCTGATTAATTCATATAATCCTGATGATCTCTGTATATCTGTTGCTTTGCCGACTTATTTTTTTTTAATTTACCATGCATGTGTCCAACTAGCATTGCTTATCCGCGTAAAAACAGACTTGTAAATTTGTGTGTTACCATACAGATATAAAACTAATGTATGATTTTTTTATTTCGATTTGTTAGTGCGTGCCCTTGTTAAGTAATATTAATAATAAAATTAAAATTCATTTGTTAATTAGGATTAATGTATTTGCAACACTAGAATAAAAAAGCTATATTGTCGTTTCCTATTGTACATTTTAAACTTCCTATAAAAAAAACAATTGAAATGAAAAAATAAACAACAATTTGATGTTTTATAACCTACATTGTTTAATTTACAATATATATAAAAACAAAACTAGCTAAATAACATACATAAACATAACAATTATTAATTATAACATAACACAATATAAGATTATATAAATGAGCATAATTAAAAATGTCTTCAACGATTACGAATTACTAAAAATAAAAAATTAAAAGAAAAAAAATCAAACTATATTATTAGCTGTTAATGTAATTAACTAAATATACTTACTAGTACTAAATAGACAAAACATTTTAACATTAAAAATATCACAAAATCTCACAGGCACATTTGAAGTAAAAATCACAATCGAAATCTAACACAGGACCGCGAGTCAAGAGCGCACGTCTGAACCCTACGGAGGCTAAGCATCAACTGAAATGCATTTTAGTTCGTCTAGACGGAAAAGGGGGAGGTGTTGCCTAAGGTCTATGCACTTGTGAAAAAAGTTTTTGAGTTCAAACCTCGCCGGTCAAATACCTTCGAGTTGAGTGGATTCCTGAATGGAAGACAGTTTACGAATGTGATGAACTTAATTGGTGTTGTATGACACCTGTATGATTCAGGGGGTGGGGGTTATTCATTGTCAACAGTCGGACCTGTATGTTCGGTTGTTAGAATCCTGCTAAACCAGGAGTCGTCGGTTCGGTAAGTCCAGGACAAATAATTGTGTGATAAGGACTGTATCCGGGTGTAACTTATCTGAAATATGTGATATTGTAGATAATCTTTGAAGCTATTGGACCGATTTGGAATCCCGCCTACACGCCTATCAATGTAACTCCTGTACACCAGGATCAACAGCAGTGACCCACGAACACATCGAGTTATGATTCTCGGGAAGTCCCAGGAAAAATTAAACTGTCTTTGAAGCCACAAAGAAATTAATCAGAAGAAAACTAGAGGATTTGGAAATATAATAAGTCCACTTCCCTCCTTAGCAAAGCCAGAGACAAAATGAAGTCAAAATAGGCAGACATCTTTTTAAACCGGGAAGCAATACAGATAAAATATGAAGGGTCCTACGTGAGCTATATATTTAATTACTATAGTATTTATGGCAGAATCATCTAAACGCAGTTGACACAAGATCCCCATAGGATACCGTCCCCACTGAACTGATTTTGAAAATTATTAAACGAATAGAAAGCCTTTGAGAGTGTCATGGGTAATATAGCAAACCAAAAAATAGTTACCGCGATATCCGATATCCACGAAGCCGCAGGCATAAGCTACTGTTTTATAATATTTATGTATTTTAGAAATATTTTACAATAGAAAGTGTAAAAGTACTAGGACATCAGAAAGTTAAGAATATTGTGCATCATTCTTCACATATCTATCTATGCAATGCGTTGGCCTTATTGTACTAATATGACAGGGTGTCAGAGAGTATTTATTTAGTATCCGTTCTGATAAAATTGTGAATTTTATCGCAAATAAATCACTTACATACATAGTATACCAGGAATTTCCAGTTATGTGTTTCATAGACTGACGCGTCCGGATGATTCAGGGATGTCTTGAAGAACAATCAAAGGATGTACCATTACTAACTCCCAATTTTCATATCCTGGTTTCAGATACTCATAAACGGGTGAGTAACCCATCTCCAGCAAGATAGAATGTTTGTGATACGAGTGGTCCCTCTGAAATTGCACTGAAGGGAGTTTGAACTACAGGTTCTAACTGCCTTCAAAAACCTTCTAATCACAAATCTGTTTATGTCTTCGCTAACCAATCCCTTTGAGCTGTCACACTACCGGGTTATATAGGCCGGTGTGTTAGAATGAAACCGAATTCAACCCTACAATGTGTCATACAGCAATAAGACATGAGAAATCCAAGAAACATCGTGTGTGCATGGTGACGAAATTCATCGAATGGGTGTTGTAAGAGCTAATAAGAGCGACTAAGTGGCTAATTACCAGGAGGGCAAAACTACAAAGAGAAATAAAACTCAAACCAAACATTATCAGCGTATCTGGCTAGCGTGGAATTTCAGAGGGCTAAAACCTCTGTTATAAGGAGAGGCCTTTGTTTATTGAAAGCCATTATTATACTACATGTGTTAACATGTTGCCTTGGTACTTTCATTTATAAATTATACTTTCCAGTGGCTTGCCAAAAGCTGTTGATGAACTATTAAAGGAAAGTCTACAGCAAGTGATTTTTTTGACTGCCTCAGTGGCGCAGTGGTAGCGCACGCGACTGCTGTCCATGAGGTCTCGGATTCGAATCCTGGGTCGGACCAAATGTTTGTATGATCTGCAAATATTTGTTTCGGAGTTTAGGTGTTTTCTATGTATAATATGTATGCATTTACAAAAAAAAGTATTTATGTATTAACATCAGTTATCTAGTACCCATAATACAAGCTCTGCTTAGTTTGGGACTAGATGGCGTTGTGTGTTAGATGTCCGAAATATTTATTTATTTATTTATTTAAAAAAGTATTTTTTTAAACTACATTTTATTACTTGTTAATAAGTAAATAACTTAAAGCCCTTTCATTTGATACCCATATTGAATGCACCTTGAATGATTTCTATGTTTAAGTTCAGACCTTTAATGATGTCACCGAGTGTTTTTTGTATTCTTTTTGTTAGTACTTTAGCTTTTGAAGTATTTATTGTAATAAAAACGAAATTCAGGTGGTAACAGCTTGCACACAGTTAACCATTCATGTAATACTAATACTATTGTACCTAAAAATCTGACTTCTAAAAAGAGTGGCCATGAGTTTCTTTCCCAGTATTCTTCTCATAAGGCCCAACGCATTTTGGAAACTGGAAGTTATTGATCGACACAGGCAGGCAGTGAATTTTGGTGTTTTCACCTAATTCACCTTGACAATACAGTATATCTGGCGTCTGTTTGTATCGATCTATGATTTTTATCTGTAGCTTCAATTTAACGTTCATAAATATCCCTTAGCATCTTAATTGATTAAATGATTTTGAATTTCAATTTGTTCAGAAATATGTAAGCCACCATTTTGATACGGCGGCCATTTTAGATTAATAATAATACCCATTAAAAATTATTGCTTTGTCATTAAGGGACATTTCAAATTACAGGTCGATCAAATGGATCAAATTTAACTTGCAGGATTTGATTACAAACAAACATCGGGACAGGTGAAACTAATTAAATAATAATAATAATGCTTGTAATGAAAGCCCTCATAGCAAAGTTGCAGTCGGTGATTGGAAACAATCGCCGGGGTAAGCAACGACGGAGCATTCAGTACCTGGATGGGTGACCGCTGGTGGCATGTCACCATGAGCGATGTCTCCATGAGCGTCTCCGTGATTCGATTAAGCAGTCGGTCCCGGTTGTTATCATAGGATAACAGTGGTGAAGCCTAGTTGGAGGCCTTTGGGCGGCTTAAAAACATCCATCGGTAAGATTACGTAGCCACATCGTTGTCTTGCCAGTCCCCAACCCGCACTTGGCCAGCGTGGGGACGTATGGCCTTAACCCTCTCCTGAGAGGAGACCTGAACCCAGCAGTGGGACATTATGGGTAGTTGATGATGATGATTGTAATGAAAGTCTAAAATACAATACTAATGGCCTATTTTGAAGCGATGTATTCTTGTTTTCGTTTGTTTTAAATAATTACAGTTACGAAATCATATTGTATAATCTCCTTTACATAATCTAATTTAAGGTTATAATTTGTTCGGTTTCCTTGCGTATAACTTAATTTTAATGTGAGGGTAATATTGTATGTACTATTGTGTGGACAATTGTTTACATAATTTATTTATGGTTGTTTCAGTAGCGAGCGATGGTGGGTCCGGATGGCGTAAGAAAGCGGTTCCCGGATCCCTCCCGTCTTAGGCGCAGAGTGGCACACCGTGTGGTTTGAGTCGGTTCGATTCCGACACACCGCCGCAAACCCCGGTGGGGTGAAAGCCCTAGAGGGTTTCCACACGTAAAAAGTAGCCAGCGATGGTCTCAGTCGTCGGTTTTAGAATAAAAACGTTTGATAATGTAATTAAATAACCCTTTTGGCGCAGTCGGGTAAAGAACGCACTACACAATATTGTTTGAGTATTTGAGAATCGTTTCTTAATTTTTTTATAAAAATAAAAATGAATCATTGAAATATATTCGCATAACTTCCGATCGGCTGCAACTAATTTTATTAATCTTTTTTTTATGAGTTTGCTATTGTCAGGACAGGGTTTTATGAAAGAAAATTAGAAGGAACCACTACCTTCGGGAAGTTGGGGCGGGCATCATTGATAAAGACAAGGTTTTCGGTAATTTATTTTAAAATGGCGTTACTAAGTTCGCCAGGTCAGCTAATTTTATAAACAAAGAACTCGCCAAATATTTCTTCGTAAAAATATTACACTATACATTTATTTTATTTTATTTTTATTTTTCATGGAATAGGGGGCAAACGTATCGCCTGATGGCAAACGATTACCGCCGCCCATGGACACCCGTAACACCAGAGGCGTCACAAGTGCGTTGCCGGCCTTGGCGGATGGGGAGGAGGATAAGGGGAAGGTTTGGGTTATGGGCCTCCGATATCCTCACTCACTCGGTGAAACATCTAATACTATATCGTGTCGCGTGGCGTCGCTCGTATTCGCCGCAAATATATGACACGTGTAGCTTCTAGCAAGTCTAGCAACACTACATATATTAGCTTTAATCAAAGTAGATACACTAAAAATATATCTTTACTTTTCTTTGTCATTATTAATTAATTCAGAATTGACTTAACATGACTTTCATACATACGCGGCGTTGGGATAGGTCAGGTCAAGTCTAAAATAATGAACGAAAAGCCCTTGAGATCGCAAAATAACTAAAGTTCAAAAGTACGATGACCTAAGTATACTTAAATTTTATGGAATTCTAGTCGTCGACCCCAGTTTTATCTAGCTTTAAGGGGACCTGCTGTGCTTCTAACGGTGGTAGCGTGATGATAAATATTACTCTTATAACCTACCCTTTTCCCCTCGGACTCAAACCGACGAAAACAGGACGCGTGCGCGTGCCACGGGCCACCTACAGTTTCTTATGACCTACCTACCCTAACATTCTGGCTACCATATGCAAAGAAAAATATTTCTGATATCAAAGTAATTACTGCTCAAACATCTGATATTTGGATACTTACCAAGGCATCATAAATAACAGACAATATTATTTCAGACATATTTTCCCAGCAGTAAAATTGTCTGTCAAATATTTACGTAGTTCCTACAGCATATTTAAGAATGGTTATCATTCGAGGTTTTTTATGACCTTCAAAGGTTTAGAAGTGAGACTGGTGGTGATGGTTATCCAACTTACGAATAACTAAACAAATTACTATTATTAATAACTATCAGATAAAGTTAAAAATTTGTTAAAGTTTGGAATTAACTAGGCGTACAGAAGGCGAAAGAACTATTTAATATTAACAAACGTAAATAAAAAATTTAATGAAACCATCACGCAAGCACTTAATCGAGTAATCATACGCCAAAAATGCCTTACATCATTTTGGAAAAAAGCTGATACTCGTACACTGCGGGACAGATATAAACCAAACATAGATAAAAACCACCGCAAGAAAACTGGCTTTCAAATGAAAAAACCGCATCGAAATCAGTCCATCCGTTTAAGAGTTCGGTGCCACAGGCGCACACACACACACACAGACAGAAAGACTTTAAACTTATAACACCCCTCTCTTCGCGTTGGGTTAAAAATCAATTCTGTCCTGTTTTGTGCTAAGATTCCTATTTAGCCATCTTTAGGTTGAAAATGAACTGTTTTTTTTTGAACATTTAAACAAAATATTTTTTTTTATTTTAAATAGCGCATCGTGTATGGATAGATTATGTTAAAAACAAAAAGAAAAAGCAGACTAAACTTGTTTCCGTTGTAAGGACTTTATACCTGCAGTTTAGAAAAAGTACCAGGCTAGCAGGAATGATGTGGAGATATCTTGTAACCTGAATATATTAATTTATTTGTGTATTTATTTTCAGTCCAACGTGCGGAGATAAACAGGTGTCATTGTATGTGATGTTATCGATGTTCCTAAAATTGTAGATATTCTACGTAAATAGACACCCGTCCAAATTACACAGCATGATTTATTACTACATTGTTTGATCCGTCCTACCTTTTAATCTGGAATCATTTTTTCTTTGAAAAGAGTTGACCAACCGGGTCGTCGACCGGAGTGTGATGACCGGGTCCCAGCGTGGCCTTGCAGCGGGTATTGCACTTTTGTTTATATCCTTTATACGTATTTATGCTCACGCTTATGCTTCCTAGTGGGGTGGGCAGAAATGTTTGCGGTTAAAATTAAAATTAGCATTTCAAAGAGCTTATTTCGTATTTAAGAAACTTTTTGCTTGGCCTGCTTAGTTGTAAGTGGCCACAACGTGGAATTTGAACCCAACATCCCTGGGTTCTTGAGGACTCACGATGAGATAGGAATCTTTTATATTCGGAAGCCTTCAAATATTGGATGCAAACTAACGTTTATGTACCAGGAGAACATAGTATGGAGCAACTAACAAACTACAAATACATTTCAAGAACGCAGATATTCTTGGCGTAACTCTTTCTGTCTTCTGATTACCTTGGATCGGAAAATATATAAATATTTTCAATTGCATTTAGAACTTTCCAGTTTAAATTTCTCTTTTCATTTACAATATATATGTGAACAACTTTGAACGTAGATCTATTTCTCTACCAGGAATATGAAGGTAGGTTTTCTTTCAAGGATTAGAAAAGAATATCAAAGCAATTGGGCGATGTACTGTATACATTTGAAACTACATTATACGTGTTTAATTTTCTTTCACGGCTAAACCGAAGCACCGATTCCTCTCCAATTTCACATAGGGATACTTTATACGCACTTATACGCACGAGGCAAGCCACGGGCAAAAGTTACTATAATATTAGTACGGCTTACTAATCAAATCTTCGCCATAACAATTCTAGAAACCATAGATTTGCTCTCCTAACTTTTTTGCGTAGGCTGATCGCGGCAAGCTGATTTCGTTCAGAATACAAGAAAAAAACTGGCACAAAAACTGACTGACGGATATCAACCTTGAACTTCTCATAGGACAAATGGACGTGACGCAGTAATTTAGTATCGGTTAGTTGCTAAGCTTACAGGTACTTGTAGCTTCGGAAGCACTTATCTGCTACAATAACAAGTTGCAGTTGTAAGTGTTGTCGATTCTCTTTCTACAATCGCTAACGTATTGATTCTCTTGTATTATTGGCTAATATTTTGTTTTGACCACGTGAAGCCATGCCCAAACATTTATTACTTTTCTAATAAAGTTTACATTTGTTGAATAACCACTTAGCAAGGGAAGCTGGTTCGTTTTTAGTCGGGTCTAATCAACATCAGTCTTTAACAGTCGAATGCTCTTCTTTCCACTCATTTTCTTGTCACATAGAGGCACAAAAAAGCGGTTCACCCAATGGTATAAGAATACCGATCATGGACATCTGCAACTCCATAGTCATGAGTGCAGTACCCGCCCTAATTAAGGTTAGCCTGGTGATATTCCCTAGCAAAAATCCTTCTCCTACTATTCTTCCCCACTGTATCTTCAATTAATAAAGCAGTCTAAATTTTTATTACCAGACTACGGCGAAGCCAATAGGAAGGTTAATAGTTTAGGTAGGTTTCCCCACCGTGGGGAACCACGTTTCGGCACGAATGGGCCGGTTCCACCGGCGTAACACCACGGTCTCATAGAAAACCGGAGTGAAGCAACGCTTGTGCTGTGTTTCCCCGAGTGAGTGAGGATACCCTGCCCATCCCCTGGTGTTGCGGGTGTCCATGGGCGGCGGTAATCGCTTACTATCAGGCAATACAAAGATAGTTCATATACTGCATGTTCCTTAAAAGGAAGGAAGAAAGGTTTCATGGACGCTCAACTATTTTTGAGTTAACGAAGTCGCTGACACACAACGTATAGGAATACTAATATCGATATTGCTAACTCCTGCGTCGATTGTCATCGCATTCTATACGATTTGTATTTATAAATATTGATCGTTTTATGATCAATACGGTGTGACGGTACCGTTTCTCTGAGAGGTAGCAAGAAATTACGAAGATCTGTAATTTCGGGCCCGTTTTAGACAACTATAAAACATCAGAACCCGAGTGTAACTCAATCTCAGATAAGACATACCCTGGTATCACTCGAGAGACATGCAGCAAAGCTTATTCTAAATTCCTACAACTCCAGGACTAGGAATATTTTGTACTTAGAAGTCGCATCCTGTTGCAACATGTCAATATTTAAACGCACAACGCAAACGAAAAAAGCATTTCAGTCAAACGTGCACACACAGTTCAGACCTAGTTCCGTGCTTGCGTGTCATTTAACTGCCTCGTTGGCGCAGTGGTAGCGTACACGGCTGCTGTCCATGAGGTCTCGGGTTCGAATCCTGGGTCGGACCAAATGTTTGTATGATCTGCAAATATTTGTTTCGGAGTTTGGGTGTTTTCTATATATAATATGTATGTATTTACAAAAAAAAATGCGTATATATGTATTAATATCAGTTGTCTAGTACCCATAGTACAAGCTCTGCTTAGTTTGGGACTAGGTGGCGTTGTGTGTTAAAATGTCCAAAAAATATTTTTATTTATTTTCCAAAAAAAATCAAAGATTTAATGAAAGCGATGACATTTACGAGGTTAAAAGAGACAGTGAATGCTTTCAACCAGCATATAAAACATAACCTCAGACCAATCTCGTGTTTTCAAAGATGGTTTGAACGGATGAAATGTGTTTTAAAATGTAGCAGAGAATGCTTTGAAAAGTAATAAATATATCTATTGTTATTTTATATTGGGTAGGATTTATGACTTGTGGGACCATGGCTTCAGGTAGGCGGCTGGCCACGAAACAAACATTCTCTGATATTAAAATGTTAGCTTGAACATTCTCTGATATTAAAACACTTCACCGGTATAAAATAAAGAGAATTAGTTAGGGGAGAGAATGAGAAAAATTAAGATATTTGCATGATAAAGTTACAATGCGTATTCATTTCAACGGTTAAACATATGCAATAAAACAAAATGACGTAATACACCCACCAGACAACTCGGCGACTTCTGCTATTGTTTTTTTTTTTACACGTGTCCTTTAAAACGTGGTTATATTATTACAAAGATATTCGAGTGCTAGGCACACATAAATACGTGGTTGTTATCAAAATAAAAGCGTATGCATTAGGCGTGAAAATATTTTTGCACAAATTCTGTAGACTAATATGACACCGGGAAATTCATAGAAATCACATAAAGTTCCTAATAGATGCTGAGATCCTGGTACTGCGTGTATCAAGAAAACTCCATTTCTTGAATTCATACATACAGATAAATACATTAGAATAACCTTTTTCGCTCGACGGCTAAAAGCGTTTTTTATATTGATAATCTACATATTTATTTATACGAAGTACTAAAACGAAATTCACAATAATGTGGGTTGAAAAAACTGTTGTGGGGTCACGGACCCGTAGGGATGTGGACTTTCGCATTAAAATTATCGTAGGGAGGTGCAAAGGTCGATAATTTCTTTGAATTATTTATCGATGCTAACCCGGTTACACTGAGATTTTATTTTTGTTATATATACATTTAGTTTATACGTGAGACGTGTATGGTTTACTTATAAATATTAGCTTGCTACGAAGTCAGGTTTAATCGTCAAGAGTAACAAAAACCGGTAGACAACAGGCCAATCGAAATTGTTTAGCGTTTTATTTTGCAAGATATTAAAGAAAGCTAAATTCATCAGTACTAATATTAAAATTATTAAAGTAACGTGTGTGCTTGCGAATTGCAATTAATTTCGCCATGGTGATACTTTGATTCTTCAAGAAGAATATAGGCTAGTGACTGTGATAACCGACAATCACACGGACGGAGCAGTGGGTCAATTAAAAACTAGTAAAACATAAAATAAAAATTCTTTGATGGAAACATTTCGACACTCTGATGGAGACCTCAAATTCAGTATGAGTTGGCCGTTAACGGTGTAAGTGGCACAGTAACCTTCCGCCCACACAAATCGACGATCCTTATTTAGTAAATCACACGTTATTAAAAACAAATATCGTTTAGTCGAATAAATAGATTCAAAATATTTTTGTTTCGGCAAAAAATCGGAAAAAATTTTAAATTAAGCCTAACAATTCAAATACGACTACCCTCCGAAGCCCCACTTCAGAGGGTGAGGCAGAAAGGGCAAATATACATTCGAGTGATTACGGGCGACTCTTGAGCTACCGTAGTCATTTAATAACAGGTGACAAGTCTGATCCTTTTGTCTCCAATACCAAAACCCACTAGAACAGCAACTTGCCAGCAGGCCTACTTACATAAGACAAAAATTCAGCCATTCGATAAATACGGCAGCTTCAAATTTCAATTCCAACGTTTACAAAAGCTGACTCACACTTGGAGGAAGTTCCAATTGGCTCGAAACACTTTATGATGATCGTTCACCGAAGGTACTTGACCTGAGGACTTATAATAAACAAAGACAGTTTGTGTATGATGCAAAAATAGCTGCAGAAGTATGGAGCAGATCAAATTTAGTCATATTTACGTGATTATTTTATCAAAATGTATGTTTTTGGTAGGATAAAGCAAACGATTGAGGGGTTTTTGGTAAGTGGACCACTGGCCATGGCGACCTATGACTTAAAGAGTTATATGTAAATCAAGCCCTTTCAAGCTCTTTCCACCACACAATCATCAAGATAAGGATATATTTTCTATCTAGCATAGAAATTATACAGGATATTTTTTTTGGATACGAGTCAAATGACCAAAAAAGTCATGCAATTAGCCCCGTCCATGTACATTTGGACTCAAGATCCGAGTATATCAGTGATCCTGACTGCTTAAGTCAGAGATCGTGGTTTCGTTTTCCACCCAGGACAAATCACTGTATGATCAGGACGTTTATTCGTGTGTATCTAGGTGTAATTTATTTATAATATGTATTGTATGTATTTAATTACATAAAAGTATATTTATCAGAATCCTGGTTACCATAGCATAAGTTCTGTCTAGTTTACAATGAAGACGGCCTCATGTATGGAATGTGTTAGTATTATTATTAAATATATATCGAAGTGGTCACCACTAGGGGCCCGTGCACACCTGTTATACAGTGCCAAGTTATAACAGCAGATATATTGTACGTTTAGCGTCTTAATAGAATCCCGTAACATCAAAAGGTTACTACACAGATTGCTGACTCATCACCTTAACCTATTTCAGAGTAATGACGTCACCCTTATAAACAAGTGAGTGAGGTTGATTAATGGTACTTTGGAACTTGGCTAAACACGTGTACATTATATACTGCGCTTGATTCGGTTTGAGACCAGGATCATTATTAGATTGGGTCGGTACTTGATACTAAATGCGCATATTATGAGAAATATAGGAATTTCAAAATGTATTTATGTTGTAGCTACTCACAAATTGCCGGAGTAAAATACAAATATTGTAAAAGGCTTCAAAAAATTGTATAAAAAATGAAAATAGTTTTCCACAACTTTCTTCCGTGTTTAATAATCTGTTGCGGTGGATGCTGTGGAGGTTGCTGTTGCCCTTGCATAACCATCTACAACTGTTGCACCAAGATTTGCTAACATCAAAAATTGCTGTGGCCGATGGCTCAACTTATCTGACAAGATTTAAAGAGCTTCAAGATGAGTCAACGGCCTCTGTTTTCTATGCGGTCCTCTTCCGTGCCATTTTGTGGAAATATATTTCTATAAATAGGCTAATAATAGATTCGTAATAGTCCACTGGTAAACATAAGCCTCGTCTTAAAAAAGAGGTTTTGATTTAATTTACCACGTTGGCTTTACATGTTGGTATTCGGTTTGATTCTCTTTGTAGTGTTTTGTACAGGGTAGTTTACTCCCTTAGTCGGCTCTGACGTAACCCACGGGATGAATGAAGGTGTCATTCTGTGTTCTCAATCCTCTACTGCATGGTAACTAACGTCTAATTCCTACGATACACAAAAATTTCAGGCAAATTTAGTATTAAATACCTTTTTTTACTACCTGCCCCAGTATTCTAAATACGACTCCATTATTTACTGATTCGAAGTGAATAACTGAAATTTTATTAGGACTATTCAGGTGGAAACAATAGGTACCTAATATATGAACCAGTATACATGACATCTAACAATCGGTATTCATATAATATCTTTATTATTATTATTTAGTCATCTTAATTTATCTATCTGCTCTCATATTATCTGTTTCTACACTATATATTAGCGACCCGGCACGGCTTCGTACAGAAATCTTCGAAAATCGCCTATAACATACTTGTATTAAACATAAACCTTCCCCTTGTATCACTCTATTTACTCCCTGACTTACTGAAATCCGTTGAGTAGTTTTAAATAGACCTTTAAGCCAATCCATTTTATAAAATGTAAAGAAAATGTGACAAAATTTTCATGTACTAGTTTTACATTCTGGAACATGGAAAATCTTAGAAAAAGTGCAGAAATTTGTACCGGTGTGTAGACGGAGCGGTTCGCTAGTGTGCTAATAAAGTTAAACAATCAACTGTTTTCTGTGTACTCAGGTCAAGGCGGCTCTTGTGGTAGAAAATGGCACTTCTACAGCAGATACCAGATAAGCAAATGAATAAAACCGCTAAACAAAGACCCTTCCATATATTACTACGCACAATTATCCACGTGTTGTCAACTTAATGTATGCACATTCTATTTGCATTAGATTTGCAATAAATCACAGACAATAAAATGCAGACTGTCCTTTATGATGTAATGCTAAGTTATTTAGTTATGTTACAACATAGACAAAATGTGATTGCGTAATTCAGATTAACATGAACAAATATTTAAAGACGTGTAGTTAAGACCTGATAAGTTTCTGGAGACTGGATACCACGGTCTCACAAACCGGTGTGAAATAGCGCCTGCGCTATGTTTCACCGAATGAAAGAGAATACCGGAGGCTGACGCTTCTGGCGTTTCGGATGCTCATGGGCGGCGATAATCGCTTACCATCAGGCGAAATGTGTGCTCGTTTGCCCGCTATTCCATAAAAAAGCCACCAATTATAAAAGAAAAAGAAAATAAGAACTCAAACTGTGTAAACCAATGAATTCTCTGACTTAGGAGTCAGGGTTGAAGGAACAATAGGCCAGTCATAAATATGGTGAGTTTCAGGTGTTGAGGTTATATCACTAATACGGAGAAGACCGATATCAAGCAATACAATAATACCGGTCTTCTGTTAGGCCGTGGTATAATTCCGACTGAGCCGGTCTTATTTTTATCGAGACATGGCTACGGTCTCAATATATTTAAGTTTCTGATGGTCTCTTATTTTACTTGAAGAAATGCTTCATAATGTTACAGGATAATTTTCACTAAATTTCAATTTCACAGTACAAAAACCTGAAACAGGCTCATACTGCCACGGTCCAACACTGGACTTTGGCAGCGGGGCAAATTTATGAACTTTGAACGTGATAAGTCAAAAATATTAAAGATAAAATTTATTAATGTATCTTTAACTTAATGAAGTTATTAACTCAAAGCCCATTTCATATTTAGTAGAGATATGTCACTAAAGATAGTAATCTTAGGTACAGAGTAATTTTATCATTACGACGTACATAACACAATGAATCTTGAAGCATTTGCACTCTACAAAGACAAATTGTGAGACAACAAGATAAATGAAAATGCTATTTATAAACTCTTGTTTGATCTAAGTTGTAATTAGTATGTTTATAATGTAAGAACTTACCGAGCAAACGGGTTACTTGACGAAAAATGACTAGCTATGAAAATCCTCAATTTAAGCATCAAGAGAGTTGTTGGGTCTTAGAAGAAGGAGTATGCTCTCTTCTAGAAGGTATGAAAGTCGTATCGACACGACGATATGTAAGAATGGGATGTTTCTATCTCAGTGGACTTTCCATAACAACCCGTCCTGCGCTACCGGCAGCAAGCAACGGCTTCTCGTGGTCATCACTAGGTCGTCAGATCATCTTGTAACCTTCCAGCATTTTCAGGTACGCAGCCGTTACTAAAGAACTTTATGGCCTCATCGGCGTTTCTGTGAGCATTTTGGAAATCGGCAGACGAACCAAGATTATTGCTCAAAAAATCGCTATACTTAAGCACATCATCACGTTCACGCAGAGAGCTTTATGCTTTTTAAATTGACTAAACGGCAAAATTTCAGACTTAGCACAAATTCGTGACGTATATGCTGGTTTGTTACATTAAAACACAAGTTGGAAGATGTTTTTACCAGGTCCATGTGTAAACACATTCTAGTTTTTGGAAGATGAACAGTCTTCTGTAAAATATAAGAATCTTAGCAACACACAGTCTTAGACACCGTTTCACAGTAATATGTTCAGATAACATAGTACTGCAAGTGCAAGTATTTACAAAGTTGCTAGGTTAAGTTTCCATCTCATACTGACCTCAGACCTTCGCGATAAGACAAGGAGTTCTAAATACATAAAACAAGACAGGAAAACATTCTAATGCCTGACTCTTATCTTCTTAAGACGATTTTATTCGGTTCTCGTATAAAGAAAACGAGGTATTCAATTGTGTGTGTATATAAATTGGTGAAAATATCATAATTTTTCATTTTGAAGTTAATCTGAAGAGTAAGGATTTGGATACTGAAACTCATCGGAGGTCACTAGAAAACCTATTTTTGGTTTTAAGGATGCGATCCGATCGTACCAATATTTAAACCACATGCCGTCTTTAGAAATAATCGAAGTTTCTGGAATTTCAAAGATTATGCAATTTTTAGGAGCTTTATAACTTATGTAGGTTTATAACTTAATATATTCGTTCCGTTATTACGATTAAAATAGTAATCTGTTTAAAAATACTTCGATGGAAGTTCCCCGATCCAGCAGTATCTTTCGGATCTAAGAAATTCTTGCCAAAATTCCTTCTAAACAAAACACTTTCATTTCAAGTATTTGCTAAAACGACAACCTTGAAGCTAAGCATAATCGTTATTCATATAAGTAATTGATAAATAAGGAAATCATTAATTATTTCGTGATATGGCTGTTTTGTCTGCGATACTAACTGTTACATAGATAAAAGTGGCACACTTCATAAACGAGTAGTCTTGACAGATTAAAAGCTATATGTTTGTAGTTTATCACTTCTTCGTATACCTAACCATTGAGGGCTTTGTCCTCTAAGGCTTACTTAAAGTCGAGGTCATAATGGATTTTGAATTTAGTTACTTTTATTCCAGGACAAATTTAAGCGTTAGAAAGCCATTTTGGGCACGTAATTTTCTTCCATGGGTTCTATTTCCAAACTCTGGTGGGGAGGGCTGTTCGGAACAGTTCCTTTGGCGTTGATGTTTAGTCATCTATAATATGCCACAGAATCTCTATTCCACAGAAAGTATCGTACAAGTGGCACATCTACACAATTGCCTGTCAAACATCCAGAAGTTGTATAATGTCAGTATTTAAGTCCAGTAGGCTTAGTAAATGTCAGCTTAGAAATCGTTGTTTTCTCATTCAATTTGCACATAAAACAGACAATTTCGAAAATACTGATTCAAAGGTCAGTCTATCTGTTTTAGACGTACATGGTATGGTATGTGCTATCGTTATTTGAAGTTGAAGTATGTCATTTCCATATATTTTCGTTAACTATGCCAAGGTAACGCTATATTGAAAAAGTTTTGTGTTATAACTCATGGATAGTAAACTCTACAAAATACCTTTTATGGGACAAAGGAGAAACAAGCAGACAGCTAATACCATGGTAAGTGCTTACCGCAGTCCATGGATATCTGCAACTTATGTATCTTGACATAAGCGTGTTACTTTACTGTGAGTGTCCTGCCTCCTAAACTATGGGACGAGGATCCGGCTTCTGGACACAACTGTGAAAAGTAACCGACTAGAGTTGTTCGACAGGATAGTTCTTTTATGAGGAACATTCTTGACTTCACTGGACAATTTATACAGAAATGGCAAACTACAATTGCTTTTTATTTCGCGAGTTTAGTTTCCGCATCGCTTTTGGCCTTCGTGGCTACTGCGTTCAGTTACTGAAATTTCTACATCAGTTTCCTGCGGTTTATATTCTGTATGAAAGTCTTGAATAAAACGAATGTCGATTATATTCATTGTAGACTGTAACTAGAGTTTTTGGGAGGAACCCAAAGGCTCAATGTGAGTGTGTATGGTGTCACGGGAAATCGGTGTTAAGGAATTATGCTACCGGAACTTTAAATATTATTTGAAGTGTGAAAGCTTTATCAAAATTTATTACCGAACAAACAACATATTGCATTTCATAACAAAGGTAAAATACACTAAAACGACCAGCGCCTTGCCTTAGTTCCTTGAACTTCCGCCGTGTAACAATAGCGGTAGTGTCTTTCATACGGCCGCGATAAATTTGCTTACAATAAGAATATTAATACAGTAATATTTATGAGGGGCATCCGCACTGCGCAGTGACTAACTATGCTCAAATTAATTATTTAACATTTGTAATGGTATAGGGGGCGAAGGAGCACGAGTTTCCTGATGGTAAGTGCCTACCATTGTTCATGCAACTCAAGAGCTGGTCGCCTTAAGAGTTTTTATTCCAGGGTTAGGAGAAGGGACCTAGCTGTATCGAAGGCGAACAAGCAGTGCGTCTTCTAATGGCGAGTTTCTACCCATGGTCACCGGTTACATAAAATATACAAGTGTGTTCCCTTTGAACTCTGCCTCTAGAGTTATTTCGACACCTTGAGCTATAGGACAGAAACGAGTAGATATCTATTTGAAGGTCCNTTGAAGTATGTCATTTCCATATATTTTCGTTAACTATGCCAAGGTAACGCTATATTGAAAAAGTTTTGTGTTATAACTCATGGATAGTAAACTCTACAAAATACCTTTTATGGGACAAAGGAGAAACAAGCAGACAGCTAATACCATGGTAAGTGCTTACCGCAGTCCATGGATATCTGCAACTTATGTATCTTGACATAAGCGTGTTACTTTACTGTGAGTGTCCTGCCTCCTAAACTATGGGACGAGGATCCGGCTTCTGGACACAACTGTGAAAAGTAACCGACTAGAGTTGTTCGACAGGATAGTTCTTTTATGAGGAACATTCTTGACTTCGCTGGACAATTTATACAGAAATGGCAAACTACAATTGCTTTTTATTTCGCGAGTTTAGTTTCCGCATCGCTTTTGGCCTTCGTGGCTACTGCGTTCAGTTACTGAAATTTCAACATCAGTTTCCTGCGGTTTATATTCTGTATGAAAGTCTTGAATGAAACGATTGTCGATTATATTCATTGTAGACTGTAACTAGAGTTTTTGGGAGGAACCCAAAGGCTCAATGTGAGTGTGTAGGGTGTCACGGGAAATCGGTGTTAAGGAATTATGCTACCGGAACTTTAACTATTATTTGAAGTGTGAAAGTTTTATCAAAAATTTTTACCGAACAAACATCATATTGCATTTCATAACAAAGGTAAAATACACTAAAACGACCAGCGCCTTGCCTTAGTTCCTTGAACTTCCGCCGTATAACAATAGCGGTAGTGTCTTTCATACGGCCGCGATAAATTTGCTTACAATAAGAATATTAATACAGTAATATTTATGAGGGGCATCCGCACTGCGCAGTGACTAACTATGCTCAAATTAATTATTTAACATTTGTAATGGTATAGGGGGCGAAGGAGCATGGGTTTCCTGATGGTAAGTGCCTACCATTGTTCATGCAACTCAAGAGCTGGTCGCCTTAAGAGTTTTTATTCCAGGGTTAGGAGAAGGGACCTAGCTGTATCGAAGGCGAACGAGCAGTGCGTCTTCTGATGGCGAGTTTCTACCCATGGTCACCGGTTACATAAAATATACAAGTGTGTTCCCTTTGAACTCTGCCTCTAGAGTTATTTCGACACCTTGAGCTATAGGACGGAAACGAGTAGATATCCATTTGAAGGTCCCTAAACACCGCACATGGAGAGTAAAGAACATATAACAAGTGTATTGCTGGCAAATTCGATCACTCGTGTGTAGAATCAGTCTAGTTAGCCAATATGACATTGCTCTCAAACAGTAATCGATTTTCAAGTCGATTCAGTAAATTATACCAATGTATAAAAACGATTTTTGCTTCAGTTTTTCAATTTTTCGGTAAACAACGCTATAATTACGTCTCTTAGAAGTGTAACAAATAGTAAAAGTGTAGTGTTTGTTTATTTTTTTGTTCCACTAATTAAATAGGCTGTGAAATAATACATATCTCTGACGTTTTTTAATTAAGTATGATGCCACTTTTATTTGTTAGAGTATTGCTAAGATGGCGGCTTTTGAAATCACTCTATGTGCAAACATAAATATTTTTCTATAATATGGATATTAAGGTATCTGACGACAATGATGATGATGAAGATATACAAATACCAGTGATTGTGTACTGTATGCAGTGCACATCAAAACACGTCACCACAATATAACGGCTGTACAATTAATTTAGGTAACTAGGACATCAGGATTTAATGGAAAGTTAAAAGTTCCAAATGCTCATCACAATGTGATCATTAAATTCAAACACAGTGAGTACAGCATGATTATATATTCTGTGTCTGGGCGTAATTTATATAATACGTATGTAAGTATTTAGAAATATATAAGTATGTTTATTTAAGCGTTGCCATTCACATAACACAACTCATTGAAGTTGAATTATGTAAATGGCACTTAAATTTACAGTCGAAAAATGGGGGTATTCGTCTACCATTTCGGGGGTGAAAGACGTGAGCAACGTAAGAATATAGACCAAGTGTTTCTACAGTGGTTTATTTATTTTTCAACGGAACAAGTTGTAGAAAGTACATAAGCAACGTTGTCGGTACACGCGAGCATTGTGTGAAAGTGAAGTTTTTAAAGTGTCAACACGCCATCTTGTTTTCCGTTATATTCAAATTTCTGATTACAATAACGCATTTAGATCGATACTTAACACGTATTTAGAGATATATATACTTATGTAAAATAAATGTATGCTTTATTACTAAATAATGTAATGCATTTTCTGAAGCCACTTGAATAATGAATTTAATATTAAAAGCAATTACTAATAAAAAATATTCATTGTTTGTCGAAATGGCGATTTTATAACTAGACCGTGATAATTGTTTATCTGTTTGTATATCATATATAGGTTGTTTCTCACGGTATATAAGTAGTTCTGAGGACAATTACATACACTTTCTTTTCCATTTAAATACCCTTGCGGGTGCTATTGTTGTTCAAAACTGTACAAGACTAAACAACAATAAATTTCGGAGTTGGAGGTAAAAAACAAAAAAGTGAAATCGCATTGGGTTCTCATTTTTGAAGTCGGTTTAAATAAAGGTTTTGAGGTTTGATATAAAAACTGGCAACAATGAGAAACTGATAATAATAGTCTTCACTATCTTCGTGCCTTTCTCTCAAATATAATATGGGGGCGGACCCCAACCCCGAAAGCTATAAAAACGAATTTTGCTTGCGTCTTTGAGAGCTTGCCGCTTGTCCTACACTCTACTTAGTAATGTATTCACTTTAACGGAGAAAGGAACAACAAAAAATTAGACCAGGTTATACCCAAGGTATGAAGTACTGCAAATCTCGGAAGAGACACATCGTAATTGCTTAAAAAACCGGTATGGTGTACTCATGCTGTGTCCAATCGACTAGGAATTGAATATTAATGTAATCGATATCTCCTCATTTTATCGATACCGAAATTATTTTACGTACCTACATATTAATAATAGATTTTTTTTCTTTTTCAACTTTAACATTATTATAGAGAAGAGCAGTAAGCTGCATTTTTAAGCATTACGCAAAATGGCCAGAGCGTATATTTTCATCAAGTCCTAGTACATAGAAACGGATACCCTAACCTAGCTTTTTTAAACGAGTGCGAAAGAAGGTTGTTTTTCGAGTGCATGTATATATGTATATTTTTTTGGCACGACCTAGAGCCTAAACGGCTTGTCCTATTTATATATGAGTGGTGACAAGAGATTCGCCTTATAGTCGTGACGCTGGATAAAACCAAATAAAAAAAAAACTTCAAAAAAACCTGAATTTAATAAAGATGGCAATTATTTACGCCGTCTGTTTTTTTTATTCTACATAGTTTGTTACTTGTTTACATAACTTTTAATTTTACACCACAAATCTTTTATATTTCAAAATATGCTTCTCTTCCGTGCGCCATATTTGCTCAAAAAGTGTACACGGAATTATTTTTACGTACGTACATATATGTATATAGATATGTAGAACAAAGAATAAAAACGAATAAAACATTAATGAAACTGCATATATGAGAGTACCTTCAGCACCGTTAAAGTTCATATGGAGGAGGACTTCAGCAAGCTAAAAAAGAAAAAAATGAAGGACTTATTCTCGAATTTCGATTTCTGGGCGTCCACTAGTAAATACTTAAAAATAAATTTATAAATCATACCTATTCGCAAGTCCAACTTTAATTTATAGGTTCATTGCTCTTTAACATTGTATCCTTAATTATTGTGACACTTCTGACCTAGCTGCAAGGCACATACTAACAATAATTATATCGCCTTTGTAATAAAACCTCACAAAAAATTGGGGTATTATTACATATCTATGTCGTGCATATAACGCATAATTATATTATTATCTATATTAATTATAGTAAGTTCAGGTAACTACAAACAAAGAAGAGTATAAAACATCGATACTCGAGTATCGATATATGATACTTCACTAAAGGAACTGGACCCGAAACATACCAGTGCCTTTTAAAAAAATAAATAAACAAAATGGTTCTTCTAGTTCACAGCACAAAGCAAACAGCTGATCCTAATATTATAACAAAAGTACCTCACGGTAAAAAAACAACTAAATCTAAGTATATATTATCAATATGTAAAGTTATTTACGCAATGCTTTGAACTGTTCACTTATAGTACTGCCGATTTGAAAATTCACTTTTCACGGTTTCAATGCACTCGGACACTATACACCATAATTGATCACCGTTATATTAATAAACTGACACACGCCAATAACTTTCTAAACTACAGGATACGATATATATATATATATACGAAACTCAAAACAGGAAAAAAGAAACTATCAAACATATGTTACAGCATTTAAAATAGAATTACCTTAAGAAGCTGCAAACTATTTCGTTTTTCTCCACTTGAAAACACCTGGGCTATAATATAACACTCCGGTAATCGTGTCTTTTTCTCTTAAAATACATTATTACACTGTTTAACAATGTCCGGACGCGAAAACGCAGTCCAAATTGAGATTTTTTAATAACCAAGTCGGTTTTCGCAAGAGCGAGCGTCTGATTCCGCCCGCAGCACTAACACACTAAAATGTCAGCTGGGTTAAGACTGTTCTCATTGGTAAATCGATTGAAAATCTCTGTCGCACACATTTAATTTGTGTTTGCATCTCTTTCTAACTAGTGCTCTCTCCCTCATAGTGTAACGACCTTGATAAGGTTTTTGAGATGAAATCGATGTTATTTTGATCACTTTTTATGAAAAACATTCATTTCCGAAGGGTCTCTATAATTGTAATACACTTTTCTTATGATATTTGAAGGGATTTTTCCATACTCAATCATATGGCAAACAAAGCAATGTGTCAACAAGTATATATATGTGTGTATGAATACACACGGTGCAAAGAAAACATATTGAAACTTTGAAACGGCATCTGATTGGTTGCCACACAGCTGTTTTTGACACGTTTAATGTTTATAAATATCTCCTATCACCAATCATAGATGGCAGCATATTCTTGGTAACATTAGTTAAAAGAACACTTTAATTGTAATTATATCATATAATCAAATCTTTCTATAATAAAATAATTAGGATAATCTTTAATTTTATGACCTTTTCAAACTTTCCATGTATTTTTATAATGGAGGTTATTGTTTTGAGCTCTTGAAGATTCACTCTAAGACTTTATTTGACTTAACTATAGCTCGTAACCATAGCAACCAGATGTTATTCGAGCTTACTATAACTCATCTAAATGAAGAATTATCTTTTGAACTTGACGAAAGCACTGAATTTGCCGCAATTGATATATGTTGTGTAATATTTTATCTGTCACCGAAATTGCATTGCTCGCTGTTTCAGTGAGATTATTAAAAAAAAGAATATTTTCTAATTGTGAATCGCTTATCATGGATTCATTAGAATTACTAGCTCGCGAAGATGAATTCAAAAAGTTGAATAAACAGTTGGAGAAGAAAACTGAAAGTTTAATAAAACAAATTGAACAGAGTATGGTAAGTTTTTGAACATCAAATTAGTAACTAAATGTGCACCACGTAAATTTTGATAAGATGAGAACATATTTATGGATATTTCGACCTTGTGTATTTCAAATTCAGATTTATTTAAATTCAAAATCATTTATACAATTAAGACACAAAGTTACATTTATGAACGTTAAATTGAAGCTACAGATACAAATCATAGATCGACACAAACAGACGCCAGATGTACTTTACTGTCAAGGTGAAAACACCAAAATTCACTGCCTGCCTGTGTCGATCCATAACTTCCACTTTCAAAATTGGGAATGGCATTATGAGAAGAATAATGGCAAAGAAACTCATGACCACTCTTTTTAAAAGTCAGATTTTTAATTACAATAGTATTAGATGTCCCGTCAAAATCGGTCCAGCCGTTCCAGAGATTACTCAGAACAAACAGACAGACAAACACAACAATTGAAAAAAAAATTGGGATATGTACTGTGTATTTGCACTTGCCTTTTATACATTTGCATTTAGTAAAAAGTGGTTATTTTTATGTAAACAGACCCTCCAATTTTATTTATTTGTATAAATTATCCCCTAAAGCAGAACATGAAAAAAGCATTCCACTAGGCCTCCAAAGAGGCGCTCATAGCCCAGTTGCACTTGGTGATTAGAAACAATTGTAAGGGTGAGCAACGACTGTGCGGTCAGTACCTGGATGGGTGACCGCAGGTGGCATGTTACCATGAGCGTAGTAGGATGCTATGGGTTGTTGATGATGAATAAAAATTGATGAAGGCCTCCAAAGTGTTG
>PKRV01000686.1:774365-880339 GCA_003709505.1 Hyphantria cunea | reverse complement strand
AGGCAAAGAAACTCATGACCACTCTTTTTAAAAGTCAGATTTTTAATTACAATAGTATTAGATGTCCCGTCAAAATCGGTCCAGCCGTTCCAGAGATTACTCAGAACAAACAGACAGACAAACACAACAATTGAAAAAAAAATTGGGATATGTACTGTGTATTTGCACTTGCCTTTTATACATTTGCATTTAGTAAAAAGTGGTTATTTTTATGTAAACAGACCCTCCAATTTTATTTATTTGTATAAATTATCCCCTAAAGCAGAACATGAAAAAAGCATTCCACTAGGCCTCCAAAGAGGCGCTCATAGCCCAGTTGCACTTGGTGATTAGAAACAATTGTAAGGGTGAGCAACGACTGTGCGGTCAGTACCTGGATGGGTGACCGCAGGTGGCATGTTACCATGAGCGTAGTAGGATGCTATGGGTTGTTGATGATGAATAAAAATTGATGAAGGCCTCCAAAGTGTTGATCATCATTCTGAATTGTCCACATTCACAGTAAAGATGGTGACCTCTGCTCATGGGATCTGCCCATACTCTCCATCAGGTAGAGTAGTCAGTTTGGCAGCTTTTAATCTTAATAAATAAGACAACAAGCAGGCAGATCACCTGATTGTAAGCTACCAACACTCACAGAAAACTGATACTAAAAAATACAGGCATGTTACCATACTTTAAGTCCTCCCATCGTAGGAGAGCCACACTTCGGCATGCATAGGCCAGCCCGACTGGAGTGATACCACTACCTCACAGAAAACCAGTGTGAAACAGAGCCTGCGCTGTGTTTCACCGATTAAGCGAGGATACCGGAGACCCATAATCCAACCCTTTCCCTCATCCCCCTCCCCTTCTTCCCCTTCTTTCGATGCTTCTGGTTTTGCGGGTTCTATAATCAGTCAGGACAGGAGAGATTGAACCCACCAGAAAAATATCACTCACTGAAATGCAACAAAACAGTTACTAAGCACATTTTGCCTTTTACGCTGTGGTATCAGTCAAGTCACATCTTACTATAGCTTATTACTCATCATCGTCAACATCTCTGCTAATATCCTGCTGGGTATGCAACTCACCTAAGAAAAAAGGTTTTTGGTTTGGCTGGCCAGACTTTTTAGTTGGTGTTTCAAGTTCTACTTCCCTCTGCAGTTCTGTTGCCCTGTGTAGCTTACTTTAGTTGCCTTTTATGACACTCATTGGATGCTTAAAGGTAACTCCGTAATCTTAAATTGTCACCAAACATACCATGACAGCTGTGAGTCAATTATTTTTAGATTAGTAATAATGTTGTCTCCGTAATTAATAATTATTTGACTAATGATAAATTATTTTTTTATATAGTACTGTATGTAAGATAGTGATTAGTTGGTTCAAGGAAATTAATTTTCATAACTGTTAACCACATTATTGATTATTATTTACAGCAAAAACAAGATATTTTTGCTGAATTTTCACCAAGTCTCAAATTATCACCNAAAATAGTGTAATAAGTGAAATATATATAATCTGAATCTCGGAAACGCCTCCAACAATTATCCCAACGGATATAATATCCTGGTAAGCTTAATCTATGTATTTATCTCAGTTTGGATAAGGCATGTTAAAAGTATTCACATTTCAGTTCAGTTCTACAAATGTGTTCGTTTATTAATTATATTTTCCATAGACATGATGACCGATTTTAAAAATCTGTTTTTTAATTTTCGTTATTATCTCCTATTGTCAAAAACAGTTATATTTCCAGAAAAAATAAAGTTTTAGTAGGAAAACATTGCGAGTTAAATTTTAAGTTCAAAATTCACGCCAAAACGCTCGGTGGTGTCATGGCGTCTGTGACGTCACACATTGTCAACCAGTGATCAATCATAGTTCTTAAAAACTTTTATACAAAAGTGACGTAGCTCGAAGTGATTGGTGTCCAACTTAACATAGCGGATTGGTGTTTTTTGTGTCACGTTTTTTGTAGTTTTATTTTTGTTGGTTAACTGTTAATCTCGCTCTAAATATGAAAATATTTTTTTATACTATATGAACCCCAAATTATCAGATAAATACATAATTTTAGTGGTTCTTGGTTACTGTCATCATGTTCATTATAAAGTAAATTAGACGATAATTACTGACTTTGCGTCGTCATTTCTCCNAAAACAAGATATTTTTGCTGAATTTTCACCAAGTCTCAAATTATCACCAGTTCATGTAACAAAAAAGCACAATTGTAGTACACACAGAACTGATACACCATCACAAACACAACCAAAGTACCAGAAAAAGAAAACGAAAAGTGATAGCACAGAACAATACAGAAGTAGCAGTAAATTTGAAAATGGAAGCACAGACAGTGATAGAAGCAGCACAACACTTATAAATACACCAACTAGTGAAAGATGTGATAAGATATTTGAAAATAGAACTTCAAGAAGTAAAAAGACTGAAACTGGAAGTGATAGCAGAAATGTTAGTGACAATGAGAATAGTATAGAACAGAATAGAAGCAGAATAGCATGTGATTGCTGTGTTAGTAGAAGTCATATTGAGGATAATGAGTTTTTGTATGCCTTTGTGACAGTTAATGTTAAGAATAAAGTACTGCCGCAGTCATTTTTGAAAGGTAATTACATACAATATATATATATTTATGTACTAGCCTTTGTCTGTGATTTAACCGCCATTTGACGACATCTGTGGTGCAGTGGTAGCATATGCGACTACTGTGCTTGAGATCTCGGGTTCGATTTCTGGAGCCGGCCAAATGTTTGTATGATCTACTACTATTTATTTCGGAGTTTGAGTATTTTCTATGTAAATTATGTATGTATTTACAAAAAAAGTATATATAGCTTGGGACTAGATGGCGTTGTGTGTAAGCTGTCCGAAATATATATTTATAAGTAGCCTATGTTTATCCTCAAGAATCAAAACATGTCCATGGTCCCTCGCTCGATCACATTCTCTGATCTCCTTAAATGTGACTGCCAAAAATCCAAGTGACATTGGATACTTCCAAATTTTTTAATACCATAGTTATTTTTAAAGCCGGCTAGAATAATTTCTAACACAACAAGAGTAGTATCCAATGGCAATAAAGCATTAAAATTAAGTATCTTTGCATGTCTATACAGATCGACCAGCAGTGGAGAGCGTTTGCAAGTTCCTGTCTTCCAAAGTGAAACTCATGCAAGAACAGATAGATAAACTTCAGAGCACGCTGGACAAAAAGGTGGTTGTTGATAATAGTCCTTTATATATACAAATAAATAAAATTAAAGTCTGTGATGTCAAATTAACAGATTCACGGTAAATGCACAATATATGCAAATATTGTGTCTCGGTTTCGATTCCTGGGTCAGACCAAATGTTTGTATGATCTATATATATATATATATGTCAGTTGGCTAGTACCCATAGTACAAGCTATACTTAGTTTGGGACCAGATAGCGTTGTGTGTTAGGTATCCGAAATGTTTATTATTTATTATATGGAACTCGTATAGAAAAGTGATTTTTAGACCCACCCACTGGTGACATAACTATAATTCGGAGCCATGACTTATGACATAGTCTTTAATACTCTGTATCACTTCGCCAGTAGTAGTTCACAAGGTAACTTTTTCGCTACCTTTCGAACTACTAGGATATAAGATTGAGATCAAATATTAGGAGGTCAATTTTCTGTTCCAGGCGTCCCAGTGTGACTCTCACCTGACACAGCTGGCAGACCTGGAAAGTGAGAGAATGACTCTCCTGAATAAGTGTAATAACTTAAAGGCCAGCTCAGCTGATATGAAGGCTAAATATATGGCTCTGCAGCATAGATTGGAGGTTGGTTATGCTTTTAACACAAACAGATTTTTCTAATTATCCGACGGTTTATTCCACTTTTTTCACCTAGGTGAATATAATAGACTTTTCTTTTAAATCATTTCATCTCGAAAGTATTTTATCTAGGTGATATCATCATCATCATCATCATCAGCCTATCCCAGTCCACTGCTGGACATAGGCCTCTAATTTCTCGCCACTTGGTTCAATTTTCGGCTTCTCGCATACAGCTCCTGCCAGCCCTCTTGCGCAGATTATCACTCCACCTTACCCGTGGACGTCCTACACCACGTTTGCCGAGACGCGGTCTCCACTCCAGAACTCGTTTACCCCAACGGTAATCACTTCTGCGGCTAATATGGCCAGCCACTGCCACTTCAGCTTACTGATCCTTTGGGCCATGTCAATGACCTTGGACCTCTGCCGGATCGCCTCATAGTGATATCACCCAGGTGAAATAAACCAGAAATAATTCGACCTAAACTGTGGCCTCTGTTCACCTTGGAATTGATTCACCCAGGTGAATAAAGTGGAACGCCAAGTCTTAATGCAATTGTCTCATAAGAGTGACCAAATAAGATTATGTACTTCTAGAAATATATATTTTTAACGTACGATGGCTCATGTTTCGTCACAAATGAACCAGGCTTGACTTGAGTGTTTTTTTTTTGTTGTAATTTCTTCATTTGATTTTCAACTAATGTATAAAAAGTTTAAAAAAACTATACCCAACACTAATACAAAATAATTTTCTCTTCAATTTTCTAGGAGAAAGAGAAACAGTTCCTAGAACAACGCAGCTTATCAGATAAGCTGTCTTGTGAAATGAAACAGCTTCGAACCAAAACCATTTCGTTGGAAGCCAAGTGTGCCACTCAACAGGAGAGTGTTGGTAACTTGACGCAGCAACTGGTTGCTGTGAGGAAAGCTGAAAAGGTAATACATTATATCATCAACAACCCATAATGTCCCACTGCTGGGCTCGGGTCTCCTCTCAGGAGAGGGTTAAGGCCATACGTCCCCACGCTGGCCGAGTGCGGGTTAAGGACTGGCAACACAACGTTGTAGCTGCGTAAACTTACCGTTGGATGTTTTTAAAGCCGCCCGAAGGCCTCCAACTAAGCTTCACGACTGTTATCGTATGATAACAACCGGGACCGACTGCTTAACGTGCCCTCCGAATCACGGAGACGCTCATGGTAACATGCCACCAGCGGTCACCCATTCAGGTGCTGACCGCGCTATCGTGCTTACCCTCGGTGATTGTTTCTAATCACCGAGTGCAACTGGGCTATGAGCGCCTCATTGTATATACATACTTTATATTCATGAGTATATATGTACCCCGAGGGGTCAGCAGAAGGGGTAATTTTATATTTAACCCAACCCACTTAACTATATAGGTCAGCCTATTACCTTTAACTGCTTATTAGTATATTCGGTGGCGTATGCGACTTAAGCTTGATGTCTCTGTGCCGATTCCGCGTCGAATCAAATATTTGTATGATTTGAAAATATTTGTTTCGGATTTTGGGTGTGGTCTGTGTATAATATGTATGTATGTACAAAAAAAGGTATATATTTATTTATATCAGTTGTGTAGTACAAGCTCTGCTTAGTTTGGTACTAGACGTTGTATGTTATATGTCTGAAATTAACATGGAAAGTTAATAATAGAAAAGGGTCGAGTGAAGCTAAAAAGGATTTAAAAAGTCCTAAGTTTTTGAGTTTAAGTAACACTGTTAAGGCATTAAGTATCTTCTTATAACTAGAGACAGGCTATCCCACACCACATAATTTTTATTTCAGGAATTCAGAGAGTCTACGCGATCACTTTCTGTTTCGCACCAAAACGCCATCTCTAAGTTAGAGACGCAACTAAAAGCTCAAGTTCACCGCATGGAAAAACAGATGGCGCTGATTGACAATTTGCGGCGGCAAAACGTATTGTTAAGCAATGGTATATACTATTTAGAAACTTTGATGATTAATAAGAATATCGTAGTCAGTCCACAGCTGCACATATTTTTCGCTTAATAAAGGGGGTTCCTTATCTTTGCAGTGCAGTGGTCCTGCTTAAATATCCCCCTTAGTACACTGACGACACTTAAGGGATGAAAAGGATTGGCACTGGTGCTACTACACCCCATATTTATATTTTCTTTTGCAGAGGCAGCTGTCAAGGGTCTTGAAAAAGAATATTGTGCATACTTGGAGAAGGACTTTTGAAGAGAGCTGTATCACTTTGTCGGAGTTCTTCAGGAAAATCGATGTTTTTAATTATATGTCAGAATTTATTTCTCATAAATTGCTTAAACTCTAGTCGAAACTGAAAACTATGGCAACTTTTTATGAAACAAAAATGTGATACAGCGCCATCTAACGAAGACACGCGGTACTACGGAGTAACTTATAATCCTGTATTGCTATATGAAAAGTTCTCACAATCGAGTCGGGGGACGTCCCTTTGAGTTGGGGGGTACAAAACCCCTTCCTCCACAAAGGAGTCCTGGTAAAAATTCTTACTACTGTAGAGACTTAAAGCCAAGAATTAATAAGAGTTATGCTATAAAAGCGAATGTCAGAAGAGGATAGCGAATTCTTTGTGCTACACTTATTACCAAATACAAAGTGTTGAGTTTAGTTTGTTTGATCAATGATAAAAAGACTTACTTTAATAAATATTTATTAAATAATTTCAAAAACAAGGTTGTTTTCATTTTATGTCAAAACATCTGTCCTAAAAATGCTTCTATTGCCGCAAACCCCGGTGGGGTGAAGGCCCGAGGGGGCTTGCACACGTAAAAAAAGGCACCAGTCTTCTACAATATTATTAAAAGGATTATATTATGTATATTTTTAAATGTAAAGTATACCATACTGTGGCAAGAAATAAATTATAATAAATATTGCTCTTCCATAGTACAAGTAGGTTTTCCTTATACTGTTGTACCACACAAATATGCGGCCTTGGCCTACTCGTCCGCGTCTTATCTATAATGTTATTCGTTTATACGCCATAACGGCTGCACTGACCAGGATGAAATTTATCGCAGGCGTTCATTAAAGTATATAATATATAAATTACTGCTTGATGACGGAATAAAAATAATTCTTGAGTTGGGAAAGTTAGTAAAGTATATTGAGAAACTACTTAATGGGCAATTCTTTTTTCTGTATAGTTGGATAATTAAGTACATATACTTACATAAATCGAATCATTATCAACAATAGGCCTAAAAGATTCTTTTATTCATCTGTTTAAACATCATTGGTTGTTGCCTCCCCCCTCCATTCCCACTGCCTGAAAATTTTTGAAAAGCTACTAACAGTGCTTCGCAACGCACTTGTGATGTATGAGGTACGGGCCTCCGGTATCCTAGCGACTCATGCCGCCTTGAGTGTGGCTGCGGATGGGCGGGACGGGTTTTCCCCCCCATCCGCTTCACAGGCCACCCGCGAGCGGGCGACGTTACGCATGTGCCGTACGTCGCCTAAATTGAGAGTATAAAACATTAGAGCCGGTGCCCGCATCAGTGCGGGCAGGCGCTGGGAGGGGTCAGGATGGCGTAATAAAGCAGTTCCCGGATCTCTCCCGTGTCAGGCGCAGAGTGGCACACCGTGGTGGTTTAGTGGGTAGTCTGGCGAGCTAGTCAGGAGTCCCACACAAAGCGAACCCTCTGTCCCCGCGGGGGGGGAAGCGAAGTGCGTAAATGCATTTCACCACGTAAAAAAAAAAAAAACAGGCCTCCGGTATCCTCACTCACTCGATGAATTTCTTTCGTTACTCCGTAGTTCGATGTATCTTTGGTAAATGGCGCTTTACAATATTTCAGTTGTGCTGTATGTTGAAGGTGGTGACTTCAACATATAGCACAACAGATACCAAATTGTCAACCAGTGATCAATCATAGTTCTTAAAAACTTTTATACAAAAGTGACGTAACTCGAAGTGATTGGTGTCCAACTTAACATGGCGGATTGGTGTTTTTTGTGTCACGTTTTTTGTAGTCTTATTTTTGTTGGTTAACTGTTCATCTCGCTCTAAATGTGAAAATATTTTTTTATACAATATGAACCCCATTTTATCAGATAAATACATAACTTTAGTGGTTCTTGGTTACTGTCATCAAGTTCATTATAAAGTAAATTAGACGATAATTACTGACTTTGCGTCGTCATTTCTCCTCAGGGCTAGTCCAGTCAGGAAAAGGCGAACTCATCTACTACTAAAAGTTTAACAAGCGGAAGTATTCTTGTAACCTAATAGGGATTATGCATGTCTTGTTTTTTTCTTAATTTGATTATTTACGTATTTGTAACATATAAAAATATAAATAGGCTGAATATAGTCAAACTATTTTTAAAAGTTGAATTTAAAACAATGACTAATTTTGAGTTTTTTAACGCCGCCATTTTGCGCGCGCTTTTAACGGGATCAATGACGTCACTAGCCATGTATCGTTGTGTTTGTTATTCAGCGTTTCAATTAATCAATACTTATTTTCCGTTTTAATTGCTATGAAAATCATGAAAGAACTAAAAAAACCTTCTTACAAGTTGTATGGTAACGGAGTGCTAAAACAATAAGGAACAATTTTAATGACAAACGGTTATGATTTTTTGTATAGTTTAAATATTTATGAATAAAAATGTATTTTATAGACTAGATATACCATGTCACATAATAAACACCTTGTAGGCTTCACTATTCTGATCCCGCGGTCATAAAATTGAGGTTTTATGCAAAATATGCTGACAAAACCGGTTTCTGTCATCGTCCTAAGTCAACTACCATTTTTCTCACAAGCACTACTAACGCAGTATGAAGTTCGACGCCGACATCACATATCGTTCCGAATAAATAATGAGGCGTTTGTAAGTTTAAATTGACTTCTCTTAATGTTTTACTTTTCATTTATATAATAACACATATTTCTGGGTTTAAATAATCACTAAGTAAAAGAAAATGTTTTCTGAGTATATTGTAAAGACAATAAAGAATGTAGAAAAAAGAATATTTCAGATCTTTCATACGTTGTAATTCCATTAAACTTTAATCAGTTTTCCTTCTTCCTTCTTCACTTTGCTATCTTTGTATTTGTTTTTTTTAACACTAGTCTCTTACATTCATATGTCATTGGCAGAATTGTCGACATCCAAAAAAAAAAAAATAATATTTCAGACTTTTTTTTTTTTATTCGTATGCAATTTCCTATTGCAAAATAAACAATTGTTTTATGTATTAGCCTGCCAAAGTGATACTACTCCAAAAAGCATGAGCCACCGGTCAATACCACAGCACGAATGCCATCATTTTCGGTTGGTCTTCCGTGAGAGGTTAGTACCGGTGCGGTCGAGTCCGTGCTGAAATCAGAGTGGCTTTACTACTTGATAGTGACATTTCATTTCAAATACACGCAAATACTTGATGCTCAACCATGTCCAAATTTGCAATATGCATTTTCCTGAAAGCGTCATGATACTCACGGATGAACAGAAATAGTCACAAATTCAATGTTCTCAATCGATTACGACACAGAAAATTGTTTAGTTAATTAATGATAAAATTATCCGTGTGCGTCCTATGGATTCCATGGGTGGGTGGTGACTTCAACATACAGCACAACAGAAACATTGTAAAGCGCCATTTACCAAAGATACATCGAACTACGGAGTGACGAAGGAAATTCATCGAGTGAGTGAGGATACCGGAGGCCCGTACCCCAACCCTTCCCCACATCCACCTCCTCAAAAGTTCGGCAACGCACTTGTGATGCCTTTGGTGTTGCGGTGTACATGGTCAGCGGTAATCGCTTACCATCAGACGATATGTATGCTCCATATTCCATAAAAAACGAAGAAACTATCAATCCTTAATCGCTAATATGAAATTAACCGTTGGGCAGTTCCCCGCTGCAGGTATGATCACGTCGCTTGATTGATGGATCCTCCCTTTGTGCAGGAGGGACCCGTTCCTACACAGGTGTCGTAAAAGCTGTCTTTTAAAAAAGGTGTGGTAGTAGGCCAAAATCTTCTTTCCTATAGACTGTAGTGAACTGAAAGGTTGTTGATGTGAAACGGAAATATTAAATGATTAATTAAGTTGCAACAATGAGATAATAAAACTCCAACTCCGCAGAACTTCTTGACAAGTTTAATTCCAAAATTCAACTACAAACTATACAAATCACCATTCTTTGTCCCGTACGTATATTCCAATATCGTAGTCGAGGCCTTTCCCTCTCTCACTCTTCATGCGAAGGTTTACGTAGGAGTACCCAACCCCTCCAGCTGTGATGTTCATTGAAGCTTTGCTGTGGAGGTTGTCTAAGGCCTGGATACCCTGAAACAATTAGAGATAGAGTCAGAAAGTATTTTTGGTGTTTTTGGACGATATCTTCTAAAGATAGTCTTTTAGTAGCTTTTCAAAAATTTTCAGGCAGTGGGAATGGAGGGGGGAGGCAACAACCAATGATGTTTAAACAGATGAATAAAAGAATCTTTTAGGCCTATTGTTGATAATGATTCGATTTATGTAAGTATATGTACTTAATTATCCAACTATACAGAAAAAAGAATTGCCCATTAAGTAGTTTCTCAATATACTTTACTAACTTTCCCAACTCAAGAATTATTTTTATTCCGTCATCAAACAGTAATTTATATATTATATACTTTAATGTACGCCTGCGATAAATTTCATCCTGGTCAGTGCAGCCGTTATGGCGTATAAACGAATAACATTATAGATAAGACGCGGACGAGTAGGCCAAGGCCGCATATTTGTGTGGTACAACAGTATAAGGAAAACCTACTTGTACTATGGAAGAGCAATATTTATTATAATTTATTTCTTGCCACAGTATGGTATACTTTACATTTAAAAATATACATAATATAATCCTTTTAATAATATTGTAGAAGACTGGTGCCTTTTTTACGTGTGGAAACCCCCTCGGGCCTTCACCCCACCGGGGTTTGCGGCGGGGCGGTGTGTCGGAATCGAACCGACTAAAACCACACGGTGTGCCACTCTGCGCCTGAGACGGGAGGGGTCCGGGAACCGCTTTCTTACGACATCCAGACCCCTCCCAGCGCAGAAGACTGGTGCCTAAGCTAAGCTCAAGGCTTGTATTTCAGAACACCAGGTCTCGCTCTTAGGTTTTACATAAAGTTTTACAAAACCCGGGGAATAGACATACATATCACCGCAATAGGGACGAACAAGCAGACATATAGCCTGATGATAAGCGATTATCGCCGCCCATGGACACCTACAACACCAGACGCGTCACAATTGCGTCGCCAGCCTTTGGGTATAAGGGCCCCAGTATCCTCACTCACTCGTGAAACACAGCGCAAGCGCTGTTTCATACTGGTTTTCTATGAGGCCTTGTTGTCGCTCCAGTGGAGCCGGGCCATTCATGCCAAAGCATGGCTCTCCCACGGTAAAATCTTGGGTCCAAATAAAAGAACGAATCGAAAGAAAACCTATCCGCCGACCAGACCACTCTACTTGATTTAGAGGGAGGAACATCACCAATTTCTATATATATTTATTTATTTATTATATCATATATCAACAACCCATAATGTCCCACTGCTGGGCTCGGGTCTCCTCTCAGGAGAGGGTTAAGGCCATACGTCCCCACGCTGGCCAAGTGCGGGTTGGGGACTGGCAAGAAAACGTTGTGGCTACGTAATCTAACCGTTGGATGTTTTTAAGCCGCCCGAAGGCCTCCGACTAAGCTTCACGACTGTTATTCTATGATAACAACCGGGACCGACTGCTTAACGTGACCTCCGAATCACGGAGACGCTCATGGTAACATGCCACCAGTGGTCACCCATCCAGGTACTGACCCAGCCGTCGTTGCTTGCCCTCGCTGATTGCCTCCAATCACCGAGTGCAACCGGGCTACGAGTGCCTCAATTTCTATATACTGGATTTTAATTAGGAATTTCTGGTAAGAAAATCACGACAACAATTTTTGGGATGACCCGGGCTTCGTACCCGAGATTTCTTGTTAGGTGCTAACCGCTAGAACAACGAGAGAGGTACTAAAATATACTCACTTGTATTAATTTATTTTCCGGCTGAGAATAAAAGTAATATTTCACCCGTTTGATAAATGGTATAGCTTTGTAAGTAGCCATAGTATGATTCGCTAAAATTACTCTATTAGCTATATTACCCACTATAAGATGGTCACAGTTCACACAAATAATAGCCAAGAAACACAAAAACACTAATAATTTCATGATTTTTAATTTTAATTTATATTTTTAATATAAAATGTTGTACAACGTGATTAACGTATGAGAGGACTCGATGAGTTGTGAGGTCATCAAGTTATCGAGAACTGATTGAAGGTGTGTTGCTGTTAAAGTGTGAATAACGTGGTACATCTATCGAATATAAACCACTACGTCGTTGATTCTAAATCGTGCAATGAAATTTCTACTTTACTAATTAACCTATATACGTAAAAGCGAAACACAACTCACTGATTAATCACAAAATCTCAGAAACCATAACAACTAATCGGGTGTAGACATCCGCTAAGAACGGATTTTATGAAAGTTCCCTTTGGGGATAAAAAGGGGTTGGAAGTTTGTACCTAGGAAAGTCCTGTGTTTTTGAAGTAAGACACTTGAAATTCAAATTGGATGCTCTGTAGATGATGGTGAGTGGAGTTTAAGGTGAGGTCTTGGGGTTGAAATTGATAGTTTCTATGAAAGTCCAATATTAGTGAAGTTAAAGTAATTATGCAGAATGCACGCAGCACAATGATATTTAAGTATAAGAATTGAAATTTTGAAGTATAAGATTTGAAAACAACTACTCACTATTATAAGGAACATGTTTTATTAAAAAATATGTTCAATAACTTACTCCACGCGTACCAAGTCGCGGGCGCTGGCTAGTATATTTTATATAGTTGACAATAGCTTGGTATTGGTATCCTGTTCAATACGTGGGTCTATACTCTTTCTTCTCCATAATTTTGGGGAGGGACTATGAACTCAAAACGCGGCCACGCTCTTGTGACTTTTAGGTTGCAGGTGACCATGGTGGTATTTGTGTTGCGATTACGTGACCTGTCTGCTGGCATAAAAAAGACACTTAAAGATTTTAAACACACTATACCGTGTGTTTTGAATTTTTTGTTCTCAGCCTAAGGGAGGAACGGGTTTTATATCCCTCTAACAAAGAGAGGTTCCTCCTACCCAGCTAGGTGATCATATCTGGCAGGCCACGGCCCAAAGCTTACTGGTTCGTAAAATGTATACGTACATACTTACGAAACGCTGAGTACGAGTTCTCTGACCGAGAACTTATATTTCGCGATACAGAATTCTATATTACTCCGTAGTTGAGCCTGTCTTCGTTAGATGGCGCTGAAGTATATTTCTGTTTTATTGTACATGCCAGTCGCAAAAATCCTTCAAAACATAATCATATCAATATTTTTTTGTATATACCGAAAGTAACTTTAACAAAAACCCTGTTACACTATTATAACTACAACATACAATACTACGAAACATCAGAACACTAAACATAACATTTATTATCTAAACAAAACAATAAAATACACACGCGATTCTTAACCTTTTCCTTGGGCAATACGAATCAATTTTATTATAAACTATTTTCCTTATTAAATTTGCCTTAGTTTTTATGAATCAGTATGAAATAAGATGTTTACGAAGTACATTATATATATTAGTCATAGGTATTAAACATTAATTCCAAGAATATCATATATATATTATCGTCATTTATAACTTTGTAATCTACCAGTCATAGTATTTCAATTGATACCGTTTAAACTTACAAATGTTCGGAACAATTGGAAGTGTTATAGGACGATGAATTTTTTTTGAAAATTGTTGTTCTTTGTGTTTGCTTTCATGTATGTTTGTAAACTCCTCCGAGACATGAGACATATTCCTAGTCCAGTCTAAACAACCGTCTCCTCGCCCTCGTCGTCCTTTCTTTGTTGGTGTATACAAGACAAAAAGAGTTAACTACCAAAATGTCAAGTTTGCCACCTCAGCGATTTAGGTTCAATGTTGTTGATTCAGTCCGTAAGTCGGGGCTAGTAAATTTATATATTTTTTTTATGGTATAAGGGGCAAACGAACAGACGTATCGCCTGATGGTAAACGATTACCGTCGCCCATGGATACCCGTAACACCAGAGATGTCACAAGTGCGTTGCCGGCCTTTGGGGGATGGGGATGGGGATATGGGTACGGGCCTCCAGTATCCTCACTCACTCGATAAAACACAGCGCAAGCGTTGTTTCACACCGGTTTTCTGTGAGGCCGTGGTATCAGTCCGGTCGAGCCGACCTATTCATGCCGAAGCGTGGCTCTCCCACGGTATATTTAGATAGATATTATTTCGTGAGAAGAGAAGAACAATATACAAACTCCTCAAGACCATAGAGAAGAATAAAGTATAACACAAGATGAAACTTAAATATGACGCAACGATTTGACACAAACGAGAAACAAAAAAGTATCGTGGCCATTAAAGTTCTTATAAGTTTATTATATTTGTTAGATTATCGACATTTTACATGGTATCATGCGAACAGCGGGTTTTATAATTAACAGCCAATGTTATTTTTCAATTTTTTATGGTAAGTTCTGTTCTAATTCTATTTAAAGCTATTGGAACAGTCATAGAAATTTCTGTTCTTTAAATGAGAAAATAAGCCCAGAAAATGAGGTATTTTCTTTGTCATGGACCCTGATTGACATACTTGTTATTGATGTGGGCTACAGTATTCTGGAAATGTCATTCATATTTAAAAGTTATTCTGGTCAGAATCTAACGATCGAAGTTCTATATGGCATTTCGTTGACTGAGAAGGAGAGCCAGTCGCCAAAAATACTGTGACAATAATTGGTGTACGCATCTATGCGAATTATTTTCTTAAGCCCACGAAAAATATAACTTTGATATTTATTATTAAGTAGTTTATTTATTTCAAGTAGTTCTTGTATAATCCAAATAAACACTACATTTGTTGTATGAAGTCGGTTAAAAATAGCTCCGCATGGTAGAACATGATAAAGCATTGGATATGATTGGACCTTTACAGCAAGTCACACACCTAAAGACTAAAGTCAGTGTCAATTCCAAAGTACAAAACAATTTGTTTTTTTTTTATATTTTAAGTCAAGAAAAAAGGTCATCTTACTCCCAAAATATTATTTTCACTTCTACAAACAGCATTTAATTGTACACTGGAGCATACAGTAGGCATATCATCATATCATAAAATCATATTACACATGAATGTTGATATGCCGCCCCATATATAATAGTCTCTTTTCAAGAAAGAATTAAGACCGTGCGTCTATATCGGATATCGAATAGGCATATTGCTATGCCAAAATGTTAAGCTTATGCTTCGTTCTTAGTAAGTGGTAAAAATTAAAACCTTGATGTAACATATTGAATGTGTTACTTATCTAAAAGATTAATGTACGTGCAGGTATTTGTCATCTACGTTCATAGGTACCCATTAAGCCGGTGTTCCTTGTTTGTCTCCTGCTCTGCTTAAATATTCTTGACTAAATCTATTGCTAATTTCAATACGGTCAACTTGTCCGAGGTCTCTTCAAATGTAATGCGCGATAAAATATGAGATTTATCTTTGTACAAATTTTATTGTAAGACGATAATAATATAGAAAGTAAAATTAATATAACTGTGTATACTAACCTAAAGTCTATTATTTTCAGTTTATTATATCTGATGGTACTTAGCAAGAGCCATACTATATCTAAAAGTATTGACACCGACGACGGAATTGATGAGGTCTCTGACACGATAGTTAATTTAGACTACACCAGGCATCATAGGATCAGACGCGATAAAATCCACCGGAATCACAGAATACGAGGGATACCCATAAGACAGAGTTATGTTATCACGGGGTCTGATATTGATTCAAAAACTGTTAAAGTTGCTGATAAACCTTACACAGGTTTGATCACCTTTAGTGCCACTACAGATAATCCTTCATATAGGTCTCATAAAAACAAGTTCGGTGGCTTCTGGAGAAGGTTTAAGGCTAAAAACACAACCGCCAATATAGTAAATGCAAAGAAAAGACATGTCGTTAAGAGCGACAAATATGATGAGGATAAAGATGCAGATGATAAGCAATACCTATATTATCGTCCATCAAAGAAACAGAAGAAATTTAATTCTTTTATATTTCAACAACCGGCGACTGTCACCGCAGATGATGAATTAGAAGTAACTGTAGATGTGCCCCTCAAAAAGAAACATAATGTTAAATTTGTATTTACACCATATGTTATGTATGCTACTAAACTTACTCCCTCAATGGTGGAACTAATAGATAAAAGTGTTCATAAAAAAACCACTGAAAATGTGAATACTGCCATTGCAAAGATGAATACGCAAATAAATCAATTAAAAAGGATATATGGCGTTAAGAAGTCGCCGGTTTCCAACCCAGATACTACACTTGGTTATCCCGGAACAGCAGATATTGAAGAACTTCTAACTGGAATTAAAATGAAAGCTATTCAAACAGTGGTGGAGAACGGTCCATCTATGGTTGATATTATATCCAATACCGTAACCGAAGCTACTTTTGGAGCTGAACATAATTGGAATAAGATAGGGGCCACCCCATTCTCTCGATTCCACCTCAGCACTTTACATGTTGATAATCTTTTTAAAAAGGAAATAGATGGATATCCAGGAAGTCATCATGTAGTCACAAGATCGGTTACAAATGAACCTTTATCTATAGCTAACATCGAAGAGATGCTCCATAAAGAAATTAAGAATATATACCACAAAATGAAGCTCAAAGTAGCAAAAGAAACTGCCAAATCTAAACATAATTCTACGTCAACTTCTACTGTCATAACACCTACGTCTACATCAACAGCATCAACGACGACAAGAATTACAACAACAACACCAACGCCCACTACTGTTGCTTCTATCAGTAATGCAACTCCCACTGATTTGCATGCAAGAAGTTCAAAAAAAACTACCACCAATTCTAAAACTCAAAAGTCGGGATCAACAAATCAAACAAAGGCCTCTCAATCCCCCATTAACACATCTACAAAGCCACCTCAACATCATGATAAATTCTGCGAACAAGAAGAACCCTTTTCAATTACCAGACTTGAAAGAGACACTACTCCTGCAGATGCAAAGGCCACAGAAATGGAACCTTTAAACACAGATGACTACAACATGTTAAATTTATATGAACAAATGCTACAAAAAGTTCAAGAAGACAACGTCGTAAAATTAATTGCAACAGCGAATTTGCCTTCAAATATACAAAAGAAAGAGAGATACAGACTATCTAAAAGAAATCCCGAAACGCTTACAGATATTGAGTTAAAAGAATCTGTACGTAAATTCTACAATGATGGAGATTTACTCCCTGATTACGAATATTTAAAAACTCTCTCTACGCCTACTCCAAGTGAGGTTGATGAAAAAGGATATGAAACGATGCTTAGCACCAGTTACGAGGATTTGAGCAAAAAGATAGCCTATGAAGACTTTGTGAATGGTTATAAACATTACCTCAAGTTCCAACAAGAAAAGGCAAAGGAGGACAATTTCTCTGCTATGGTCAAATATCAAGCACATAGACATCACAATGTAGATGATATTGGGAAATACATACTTGATAAAATCCCACAGCTTCCTCAAGAATCTAATACAGCCAATGTAAAGAGACTAAAAAGATTCTTCGAAGACATGGATATGGAAGATCAAGAAGTGTCTACTAAAACTGACGATTCATGGTTTAGGAAGCATTTTTACATTTTCTTGGACTATGGACCACCGAAAAAGTTTCATACTTCACAAGTAGTCTCTTTAAAACCACCTATAGCAGATATAAGTTCAAATTCAATGCAGGCTACAAAAACTGTGACTTATAACCAGAGTTCGAGCCTCAGTAACCTTTTTCTTAGATTAAGATCGGATAAAAGAGCTTCAAATGCGACTAAAGAGTCCACACCACCGATCAATTTGGATGAACTAACAAAATCTTTAAACGATAAAAGTGCCACGAGAAGTGACGCCCTTAATAATGGTATGATAACTTTCTATTTTTAGAGCTTCAATAAATTATTTATGACTGCCTGTGGTACAGTGGTAGCGAATGCAACTGCTATGGTTGAGGTCTCGAGTTTAATTTTTGAGTCGGACCAAGTGTTTGTATGGCCTGCAATATGCATTTATGCTTAAGAAAGAAAGCTTGTATATATTTATACAAGCTATCCTTACGTATGACGTATTTTTTTTATGCAATATGGGGCAAACCAGCAGACGTATCGCCTGATGGTAAGCGATTACCGCCGCCCATGGCCACCCGTAACACCAGAGGCGTTACAAGTGCGTTGCCAGCCTTGGGGGATGGGGAGGGGGATGAAGGCCTTATAACTTGGCCTTATACTATGACCTTAACCCTCTCCTGAGAGGAGACCCGAGCCCAGCAGTGAGACATTATGGGTTGTTGATGATGATTGATGAAGTTTTCCTTTGTTTGGGGCCAGATGACATTGTGTTTATGTGGCAGAATATTATTAATTAATAATAGTTTTTTAATAAACAGCATTGTGTAGATTGTATAATTGACCTCAGTGAGGCTTTTATGTATTAAAAAGGTGCTTATCGGTACAATATTATGTCATTTGTTACAGAGCTTATGAAAGTTAGTAATGACATAGAAACTACAACTATGGACGTAATGGGCAGAACATTGACGATAAAATTAAAGGCCAAGTTGGCAAGGAGTGAACAAATAAGAAATATGAAGGAAAACGTAGAAAGTACGACGAAACCAATGGATGCAGCAGACAGACATAAAAGAGCTAATGAAAGCATTGGTATAGCCGAAGATTTTGTTACTAAAGATTCAGAAGAAAGATCTTCTACACCAGCAAAAGTATTGCAAGCTGATGTCACGATACGGAATAAAAGTAAAAGTGGAAGCAAGTTAGGTTATGTAGACGTCAACCTTGTACCAACGAATCCTATCAATCTCCACGTAAACAATACTCAATTAACCAAGAAGAGTAAACTGAAAGATTTCTTCAAAAAATTTCATTTCAAACCACTGAAATCCAAGAAGAAAAATAAACGCGCATGCACATACCGACCTCCTAGGTTCAACCCATTCAAAAGTCTTAAAAATATAATATTCAAACCTGGTGAAAAAACACCCTTCACGAGAGCAAGTAAGAGTACTACACGTAAGACTGTCAGGACCTCCACTAAAGGTTCTCAAAAGGCAAATTACAATCCTCTATACGATCCTATTTTGGAAAGACCTGTTGAGAAACAAAAAACAACAAAATTGTACAAGTTCACCGACACAAACGATATGCAAGTTCCAGTTCTGAGTGAAAGTAGTAATTTTAGTATGCCTGACACTTTACGAACACTACAACCAGAAACTCAGTCACCTGTACAAGGAAAAGTATCAGCTGTCGATGTTCCTTCTCAAGCTGATAAACCTCCTGCTTTTGATAGCACCGAATCCCAAACAGTAAAACTACCATCTTTCGACAATATACAGTCACAACAAGGAAAATATCCGTCTTTTAATTCCCTTATGGGTACAACAGGGAAACCTTCAACATTTTTGCTTATGATGGACGATGGGCAGAAGAGTGTGTTATATGTCCAACCGGAGACAGTCCATAAATCAACACGTAAGTCACTTTTACTTTGTTCATAAAAGTAGTACAGCTGAAGCTGAGAGGTATAAGCTGGCTGGACGACCAAAACCACGGCCTTAGAGAAAACTGTTCTGAAACAATTCTTGCACTGCTTCTCACCGAGCGAATAAGGTTATAGAAACCATAAATTCTCGGCTGCCTCTATGCAGCCTATACATGCATTTGTCTATAGCCGGTTTTATTCACTTTTCACCAGGTGAACTGTATATGCTTTTGTCTCCTAAATAAAACATATTTTCAATCTTTCCCATCAAAATCATCAACAACCCATAATGTCCCACTGCTGGGCTCGGGTCTCCTCTCAGGAGAGGGTTAAGGCCATACGTCCCCATGCTTGCCAAGTGCGGGTTGGGGACTGACAAGAATATGTTGTGGCTACGTATCTTGCCGTTGGATGATTTCAAGCCGCCCGAAGGCCTGCCAACTAAGCTTCACGACTGTTATCATATGATAACAACCGGGACCAGCTACCAGCGGTCATCCATCCAGGTGCTGACCACGACGACTTTGCTTACCCTCGATGATTATTACACCGAGTGCAACTGGGCTATGATAATCTTTCTCAATCTATTCAAATTCAATTTTGAAATTGTTATTGAAATATTTGTTTTTGTATGAGTAATCAGCGTCGTAGATATATTAAAATATATAGAATTAACAAATCATAACGACTTTGGGGCATAGACGGCTATGTCCTAGGTGGTTGTCATTGCCGCTGATATTAACCCGATTTGTGTTAATTTGTTCTTTGTATGGTAAAAACTTGAAATTAAAATTATAGAAACTAGTACGCAACATTGAATGTGTCCAGTAGATTAGCGTCTGTCAAGGACCGTGTTTAATATGATAACTCGTTACATTTACTTAATTTTCCTCAGAGGTTTCTATTAACAACATAAATAAACAGTAAAAGAAACAGTACAGCAACATAAAAAGTTAATTTCAGGTAACATGAAACCACCGAAAAGGAAAAATACTACAATGAGAACGTTGTCTCCGAAAATGATGCCAAAATACACACAAGACTTGAGAGGTGTAGTATCAGTCAACGTTAAAACTTACAGAACTTTACCATCGATTTTCATGAAGGCTCTGACATCTGTAGTCACGAACGAGACGCTGCCAGACCTGAATTTGGAGATAGCAAAGATGCAGTACGGAATGCGATCAACTGAACAAAATACAAAAGTCAAAGACTCCAAAGGTGGTACGTTCTACGCGAAGAGCGTCAATCATATTCCTTTTGTAAAACCAATGCTTGATCACCTGAGTTACGCGAATCAGTTGACACGGATCGCTAAGTTTTCTATACCTAAAACCAAACGGTTGGAGGTTCGCCAAAACGTCCAGTCAAGTGAGTAACGCGAATATATATTTAAAATTTCATTAGGCGATCCGTCTGTTCGTTTACAACATAAACAAAATTACCTATGGTACTGTTTGAATTTTTAAAAAAAGACTCGTGCATATTCTCAAAAAACAATAGTCCTATTAAAATCTTTAAGTATTTATAACTTGAGACACAACACTCGTCTAGTAAGACTACTGATAAGCATAATCTGAAGGTTCTGTAATATTGTTACTGAAATTCGGATAAGCAGTCAAGACTAATTATTGGATGTGAAGTGAGAGACTAAAAAACAAAAGTGGAGAGAGAATACGTAGTGAATTTTTGGCCTTAGCGTCGTTCATACGTTATAAACTTAAAACTGATATATTTTTAGTACCTAATTATTGGAAAGTTCCTCTAAAAAAATACATATCTATTTATTTAAGTTTAAGTATCCATAGCATGCATCTAAAATTGGTATGACTTTTACAAAATTAAGATCGTTCTTATCATATCCAAATTTTACAATTATACCTATTAATTAAAGCTCCTTAAATTGTTAAAAAGAATATCGTTACACTCCTCCTTTTTAAAGCATATTCTGAAATGTTTTCAGATATAGACATCCCGAAACCTCAAGACTATCATCCGTCTGATGAATACACAGAAGAACCAGCAGGAAAACAGGAGTTTGATGACAGGCTGAACCCGATAAGAACGGACAAAAACTTCAAAAACGTTGACTACTTCAGTGATTTACTAATGTGGAACAATGATATCTTGAACATAGATAAAGTACCTCAAGGTGAATGGAGGGACCTTGTTAAGAGCGTCGAGAAGGATCTCGGAACTACAGAATATACAACCCGAAATTTATTCACTATGATGAGTGAATTAAAAGAATTAGATAGAACATTCAAGAACCCAAATAACCAGCTTCATCCAGTTGCACAATCTACTCGAGACAGGAATATGGAAGGTCATAATTTCAACGACGGGATAGTCAGACATGTAGTTTTGAACGATAAAGCTTTAGTTAAAAGTAAAGATCTGCTTATAAAGGGTGAACAAAAATATTTTCAATACAATAGACCAAATATGGAAAGCAGCTTTCAAGATTTACCTCACGGTCCGACCATGCAATTGCCCTCGTGGTCTGAAAATGAACCGTTTAAAACGACTATGAACGCCTGGACCGCAGACGCTAACTTTACCGTCCACAGCCCTATTACTTGGTCTAACACGAATGTACCGCCGATTTCTTATAAATCCTCAGTTTTTAATCCAGAAAAGCATATACAATGGACTGGTGGTGGTAGTGCTAAGAAATCTAATGATGACGGTATTTGGACGGTGCACAGTCCTATAACTTGGGGTGGTGAATCTCATGAATCTAGACCCCCAGGTGATAGTTTTGGCAAGCTTGCTCGCAAATTCTACATCGGTGCAAAGCGGTATCCTGATATCTATAGGCTATTTAATAATGACCCATCTTCAGAGGAGCCCAAACCAGCAAAAGTGGCCAAGTCTGCTAAAGCTGATTTACTTGGAACATCTGAAAAGATGGGCAAGCCCGAGACAGCTTCAAAAGCCAATAAATCTGCAAAGATTGATAGACTTACTGGTACACTATATTTTGTCTTCATTTATATCCGTAGTTCTAGTCTACTTTAATAGAATCAAAATATTTTTATAATTTACGATGTTTCAAGTTAATCTTCAAGAACTGATATATATGTTGCGTTTCTAACCTTTATCAAGGTTAGATCTACATACAATACCAATAAATATTTCGGCCATCTAACACACAACGCTATCGAGTCTCAAGCTAAGTAGAGTTTGTATTATGGATACCTACTTTGTATTATGGGTACTAGATAACTGATATTTAAACACATTTTACTTTTTTTGTAAATACACACATATTATACATAGAAAACATCCAAACTCCGAAACAAATATTTGCAGATCATACAAACTTTTTGGTCCGACCCGGGAATCGACCTCGAGACCTCAAACACAGCAGTCGCATACGCTATCACTGTGTCACCGAGACAAATACCTATGTTATGCTTCTGTGATTGCTCTCTGTTTACTTAGCTTATGGTTCTTACATATTTGATTATAATTTTATCGCATTTCTTTTCTAGACTCTAGAAAAGACAGTGGGAAGGATACGCCAGCACTGATGGTGGATACAACACTGTTGTCCTATGATGATGAAGTGGAAACAGTTACAAACGGGATCGACGTAAAAAAGATGTGTAAGTAGTTTAAAGTATTTGAACTACCAGCTTACAATGATCGTCTTGCTATTCACTTGTTAGTTTAAGATCTTACTAGTTAAATCATAAGAAATACAGAAAATACATTTAAGTAGTAGCTACACCTAAGAAAAAAAAACCTGACAAGTGCGAGTCGGACGAGACGTCGGAGTGTAGGTATATATTACATAATGTAACTAAAATTTATGATTTTCACAGTTTTTCCTTTATAACACGTTTCTTCGTTTACGAGAAGTATCCAGTAGGTTTAGATTCCCTTGCGAGTGTCGGAAATTTGTTGCATAAATGGCTGTATGTTTGGATTGCGATAGCTTAGAAGTTTGATTTTTTCACAGCTCCAAGGGTCAGTAGAGTATTTGATATGAATATCAGCTTGATTCTTCCATGTGATCTTGAGAAAACGGGTTTTGACAGACAGACAGACAATAAAGAGGTACGGCATATTTAACTAGACTGACTCNCACACATTACAAAATTAGTCAAATGAATATTACGAATCAATAAAAGGATCTAATTGTGTGACTAAAACGCCTCAACTCAGCTTCTGGGTTTGAAAGTAAACACAGCCATGCTCTTTCGCTAAAGTCCAAAACAAAATATATTATCTTCTTTCTTTTTTTAGATTCCACATATACGACATATTTAATGAAATGATATTCTCATTCTTTTTATTTATTCCATAAAATTGTTTTGTAAATTAACATTACAGCACGAAATTCGCAGAAAACAGCCAAGTTAGGCAAAGGGAAGTTAAAAGCTACAACACACAAGGCTTTGGTAAGAATACAAATTCATTTTGGACATGACTTTAAATCGAAAATATTTATTTAATACAGCGATATCACGTGTTATACAGAAATCCTATACTAAGCAAATATTGTTTGCAAGCAGCTCGTTTCGCTACCCTTTACAACAATTTAGTGAAAATCTATCTATTTAAAATTACAAACATACACTACAATTTATTTTTAAAGATGAATTCCAAAAATTAAGAAACATGTTCTGTTTTAATCTGTTTCTCTTGGTAATTAGACATGAATAATCGCATGTTACTTGTTCTTATCATTTCATTCGAGCTATTTTTTTTTTCAGGGCAATGTTGTTGCAAAAACTAATAAACGACCACAAATGTATTACTCAACACCCTTACCAATGAAACCGTCTGATTTCAACAAGTTTCTCAAGGAACAGGGCATGGATGTAGAATCGCTTATCTCACCTATATACGGCCAAACTAGACTTTATCATGCTTGGTTATCACAACCTAGGCCCGTCACTATGAGTTATGTGAAAAACACTCATTCATCCATGTTTCCAGTTAACTCATCAGCAATGACTAAACTGACGAGCTTCATTTCAAAATATTCTACTCGTATAGACAATTTAAGGCATAAATCTAAGGATCACGATAAAATTAACAATAAAAAAGATAAATTATCTCTCACAGCTAAGTCAAAGGATAAGATGAATAAGAAGTCAAAAGTTGGGGCAAATCTATCATCAGGCTCGAATAAAAATGAAAGAGATATCAGTTACGGACTTGATGAGCCGTATCCAATGCAAGATTTGAATCCTTACAAGAGACCAAAAAGGTTAAAAATATTTAGGCAAAAATATGACATGGAAACCGTGCCTGCACCCAAAGCGGGTTCCGGCTCAGAGGAAACATTTTCACCGGAGCTGCAAGCTAAATTAAAGCCATTTACAAGAAACAAAGCGAATATCTGTACCTAAAACTAAACCTAAATCTATGCCTCAAGTCGAGGCCAAATTCCTGCCAACGTTCGAACCTCAATTCGTTCCCACATCTGACAAAAAGTTGGAAACAGAAAAAGAATATACTTTGGCAACGAAGACGGCAACCACTGAGAGAACTGCTTTAGTTTCAACAGTGGAACCTGAAGAAGATGACTCTGCTCCAGATACTCCTGTGAAATTAGGTGGATCGATCATATTTACAAGTGAAGATCCACTAAACCAAGACGTGGATATAACCATCATAAACTTTGACGATATTAACAAACAAGGCGATGATTTGTCTACTGCTGCTGTGAGATTACCTCAAAAAGATAAATCATTAAATGTAGATAATGTCAACTCAATATCCGTGGACCGTGGAATAACGAAACCGAAAATGAATGATAAAGCTGATAGGTTAGAAAGTACGTCTTCTAAAACAATAACACTGAATGATAAATATGATACAATAGACAGTTCTTATCATCTTACAACTAAAGTAGCAAAGAAAGTTGATGAACTGCCGCCAGGTCGTTTACTACTTAATAAAAAACTCAAAGCGACTCCCAAGGATACCAGGAGTACTACGTATCCGGACATGCGAGCTGACTCCACGGAGCCTGCTTACTTTACCAGTGATCATCAAAATGTACTTAACTACTTCGAGAAACTACGGAAAGATCACGGCCATTTGAATCCAAAGAGGGTTCAAATAAGCAGTCACCACTATAGATATGATATATCATACAAGAACCCAGAGGATCCCAGGTTGAAAGTTTTAACAAGAAGTAAGTATTGTTTACACTTTGGCTCCATGAAAAATTTCTACAAAAAAATATCTTTGTATTCTGTTTTTGTAGACCAGCATCCAAAGCAGAGGTTTTGGAGTATGCAGCCGGGTGCTCCTAGAAAGTTGAAGTCCAGCTCATTGCGAATGAAAAACAATTTTATCAGTGAGTGAGTTGCATTCTTTCAGAGTTGCTCCGGCCGCGTTTTATCGCACTATCGGTTATCGCGGTGAAAAGTAGTGTTACCTCCTTTGGCAAAGGAACTTTTTAACTGGAACTGGTTAACTGGTTCAGTCGTGAGGCGTAACAAACAAACTCACATTCAAGTTTATAGTATTATTTATGAGTACTAATTAATAAAGTATAGAAAATGATGTTTTAAAGCTCCAGGAGATGAAGGTGCGGTAAAGAAATTGAAGCACGGTAACAAGTACGCGAACAGAAGATGGGTGACCATCGATTCAAGCTTCAGATACGGCAAGAGCGGTGAGTTAAACTCCAAATGGTTCATTCATGATCGTTTTAACGGGTCCACGTGTAAAATGTATATTTAGGACAGAACATGGTTACCATAGCCCAGGCTCGGTTTCGTTATCATTATCATCGTCAGCATGTCGCAGTCCACTGCTGGACATAGAGCTCTACTACTCTACCATTGCATGCCACTCTCATTTTTGGGTTTCTCACTTCCACTTCCACATCCGGCTGCCTAGTTTTGGGGTCAACGGCCGTTTGCGAGCCGAGCTATTCCAAATAATTGTTATAACTCATCATAAAGTATTAATTTAATTTTATAGTAGACGCCACAGACTATCCTTATCAAGAGAGTGACAAAGAATGGAAGAAGTACATGGAGAAGGCATATGCTGACGAAATAAAGAATTTAGAAAAACGATTCTTCGGCTGGAGCCCTAAAATGCAATGTAAGTATAAGTTATAGTTTTTGCTTTTCATTGGTATTGGCTATGCTTTCTAATCGATGTTGCCTTTTTGCAGTTATTCAAGACAATTTGAGTTTGAAGAGGGTGACTGCATCACCGAAAACCACTCGTCAGAAGACGAAGGCTGCAAAAGGTAAATATGAAAACAATAGCCTTTGTATCACTATAATTACAAGGTCCATCTGACACAGTTTCCATTCCTACCTGATTTATGATTATACATGTACACTGCCGGTAGTTATGTAACCATCCTTACCGATTCTGTAACTCAGGACTGTAATCTTAATTCTGTCCGTAATCTTAAAATGACAGCATTTGTGGTGTCGTGTTTCGTTTGTGAGTGTGACAGACAGTGTGGGCCCAATGATGCAGAAATATCTCAACAGGTCACCATGATGAATTGTTGCATTTCTTCATTTGCAAAAAGTTTGATGATCACATTCTGCTCCAGTTTTCCATTACGCAGAGTAGAGTCACGTTTGAAGGCACATACATTAAAAATGCAATTATACAAATACACGCCCGGTAGTTATTTACACACATTAAAGATTCTGTAACCCGTAACTATAACCTCGGTGGTGTACGTAGCAGCCATTTGGTTTGTAACCGTTACGCACTCGGAAAAAGTTACCTAAACAATCCCAGCGTCTATGCATGTCGTAAAATTTTAACGGACTCGCCCATCTAGACAAGTTTAGACCTTTTTATTTATGTCTTGGAAATATTTCAGCAAATACAAGAAAAAATGCCACTCCGAAGATGGAAATGACAACAAATGAAGCGACCCCTTCACTTGACGACTTATGTAAGTGACAGTTGACAATATCTGTGCTGTGACTCTTGATGATGAAACTTTTTGAAATACGTTCTAGAATTAAATTCACTTATACATATTCCACTATTTTTATTAATTGTTTTCGCCTTACGGCATTATCAAAGGTACTGGTTATGTAAGTCGTTCTTTAAGTATACTGGTCGATATATATAAGACGCTCTTACTTAAATAATACTATAAACCTTTATTTCCTTATTTCTAGATAAACCCAGAAGCGAAAATGAGACTAAAAAATTACAGGGAGATAAATTAACGGATTCCTTGGAAGGGTTCCGCATTCAATTCGGCCATAAGAAGATAAGCGACGCTATACAGAAGGTAAGCTCATTGTTAATGAAAGTATATTATTGATATCTGATGTAATGATGTATGAGGTGCATATGAGACGGGTCAGCTGAAGGAAAGCGATTGGGTGCCTCTCCTCCCTATAAGTTGATGGAGAGGGTAGAGAGGTTGGGATAGATCATTGATATGTATATATTTCCGGATGTCATAATAATAGCAGTGCCTGGATCCCTCCCACCAAAGGCGCAGAGTGTCGATTTTAGTCGGTCCGATACCGACACACCACCTCGCCTCAAACCCTGATGGGGCGACGGCCTGTGGGAGTTTCCACACGTAATAGAAAGATCATAGAAATCTTTATGGTAAAGTAGATTTTGTAGGTAGGCCCAAAAATGATACCAGATTCTTGAGGTCTTGATTATATTTTTCCAATCCCGCGATTTTTCTACTAATTTCGTTGCTGGTTCCAAGACAGACAGTTAATTTTACCTGGGAATTCCAGAGTGTCATAACACAGAGTGTTCGTGGCTGAATGCTGCTGATTCTGATGTATAGGAGTTACAGTGGGGAGCGTTTGGGAGGGATTAAGCCCGTGTTTTAATATAAGATGTTTCCAGATCCCTCTTAGTCAGACTATGGCTAAGTATCTGACAGTTTTATTAGATTTTTTGTAAAACGAAAACATGAAATACAAGAAATGTCAGGTACATTAAAAATCAATAAATGTGAACATAAATGTGATACTATTATCTGGTTTCAAACAAAGTTGCAAATACAAATCTTAAATTACACTGTGCGTCTTTAACGCCCAGAGCCGCCCACCTCATAGACAGCATATAAAAATCATATCTGATATTACATAGAGATTGTATTTTCAGTAGAAAATGTATTTTACTTTTTCAGATTAAAGCAATGGCTACAGACGACACATCAGATAGTGATATGTATCAAATGAAATATGGAATACCTGGCAAGTTTGGATACGTTACTAAGAACAATGTTTCTAAAGCAGATGATGATTTTGACTTTTTACATGGATCATCTATGGAGAAGAGCAACAATACACAAGAAGATGAAAACAGAGACATTACGTTCAAATTTTCACCCGGGAGAGACACCACAGCCCCTCCAAAATATACACCAGCTGAAATGGATTATCAAGATATGATACAAAACCCAGAGCAAGCTTCAAAGGCAGCTGATGAAAAAGCAGCAAGTCGCAAGTTTGAACAGTCCATATTTGACAAATCGATGTACGGAAAGAAAAAGTTTGACGAGATAGTGTTTGAGAAGGCTATGTTTGGACCGCCCAAGCCTTTAACAGAAATAACTAAATCCACCAAAGCTTACCCTCATTTATTGACGGACATCATGTCCTATGATATCACAGCAGATCATGAGAAATATAAGAATATTGACTACGACGAACCGGCTATATTACCAGACCATATTAACGTTGATAATCCTGCAACAGTGGACCCGACTCCCCTCAACTCAAATGCAACTAAAAAGAAAAACTATGTATTCGATACAGCCAGTATTTTATATAACAAATCTTATATCCAAGGTCTTAATACACTACCTACCAAAATATTAATATACGATGCTGGTGCTAAAACGCAAAAGAAAACAGAAAAGCCATGGTTACCTGTTGCTGGAAACACATTAAGCGTCTTGTTCAGAAATCCTTTACAAGGCCACTTGGGGTTCGGCGTAAAGCCATTAATCCAAGTTAATCAGCCAAAACCAGGAGCAGGCATGACATTACAAGTGACGCCAGGCCCTACGCCGATGGAAATATTGCAAGCGCGTTTGTCACAGAACACAATGGGGCCGCGGTGGCCTCAAGGTCCACCGTTCCAAGGCAATTGGCCTCAAATACAGGCCGCCTCGATGGGCTTTCCTCCCTTCCAGAATGACTTCAGGTATAATTCGAGTGAGCCGTATGGGATCTACATGGAGCCTGGTATTTTAAACTATGATTATAATCAGGTAATTGTGTTGGCTTTTCTTTTATTTAATATAGGATTATTAAAATTAACTTCAAACCGATATGGGCTGATAGGTGTAGGTGGTGGCAGTTGTCTATTTGTTCATTACTCACACAGATGCTAGAAAATAATGTAATAATGAACAAGCCACTAAAACATATTTTTCATTTTTGTTAATTTTCTTGAAATCTTCGCCTTCGTCTGAAGTTCCGAAACCAAAAGATATTCGGGAGTTACTTCTAATGATATCCATAAATGCAATCTGCCTGATGGTAAGCGAAATTCAAGCCAACACGGACCCTACATTTTGCACCCTCGCTGTAGACAGTGCATTATAATAGTCTAATATACCAGATAGTATAGTTATAATTTTGTAAACTGTGCGAAAATAAAAATATTTTTGCAGGGTTCGAAACTGTCAAGTGATACGCCTGGTGTTGCAAACGTCCAAAGTCTACGCTGATCGCTTATCATCATGCGGGTTGTACGTTTATTTGCCACTTTATTGGTAAAGAAGCAGGATATTCAATAAAATAAACATTTTTATTATAGAATTTATTTATTTAACCTATCTTGTTATTGCAGCCCATAGCGCCATTCGGTCATCAAGAATTATATGCTAACCTAAGTACTGGTCGAAGTCAAAAGAAGAACGCAAAACACATCCTCAATACTCATTTTAACAACAGCCTGCCGAAACAAATTATAAAAACCTATTTTGCGTCAAAACATTCGCATGATCCAAAAAACTCTAATACTACGCAGAAAAATAATTTCTCTGTATATATTAAAACGCTCAATAGCAAACCAACTTCTAAGCCAAAAAGCACTAACATGCAGAAACATCACACTGTAACTTTTCAGACTGTTACAACGAGAACGCTTCCTCAAAAAACAGAACATTATGTAAAGCGAGACCTCCATACTCAGGACACTTACACTGCTAAAGATGTAGCAGCCTTAGAAGTCATAGTAGACTTGATGAAGAACACTCTGGGCTATGAAGAAAAGGATATAGGCAGTTTAATTACCACCAACGTAAACCATCCAATGAAGTCGATCCATCTGCCACAGGACTCCACAAATTCAATTCAAGTTCACATTGCAATACCATATGATATGCAAAATACGAAGAAGAGGTCTCTCTTAGAACCAGTGAGAGTAAGAAAAGTTTTCTCAGCGAAAATGTCGTCGCCGGTAGACTTAGAATACCAAGTTCATTCGTTTGAAGGTTCTTTTGAAACACCTGCACCTACTGCTGCTGCTAATGAAGACGGACTTTCCCCAGGAGTGTACTTGCTGATCGACAAACCTAAAAATGGATATGCTTTGAAGCCGGTGAAAGCAAATATAGATTTTGCAGAGTTAAAATCTCGGCAGGCTGGGAATTTATCTGCGATAGACTTAAAAGGTGATACAACGTTACGACAGGACAGTATCAAAAGTCTGGCTAAAGTTACTTTAAGCAAGAATTTTATTTCAGCTGTTAATAGACAGTTAGTTGAATTGTATGAGAATCTTACTAAAACTAACGAATCACAGTTACGAAAACGACGCCAAACCACTCAAACTATTAAAATGGTGTCTCAAGCAGATACGCAAAGAACCCAGGATATAAATAAAAGCTTTAGAGTTCGGAGGGTTATAGATTGGGATGCAGTAAAAAAGTTTTTCGGTTACGAAAGAGTTTGTAATTGCAAATGCAAAGCGAATCAGCCAATGTGCAGAGCTTGTGCAGCAAGTGATGCAGTCATAGAGGAACTTACTTTCGAATTTGACAACCTTGGTAAATTTATGAGAGATCACTGCACAGAAATTCAAACTTATTTTTGGGTGAACCCTACGGGGGGTATGAAATTACGAAATGCTGTTGAAAGAATTGATGAAAGTTTACGCGATTATTTTAAACGGAGTAAAGGTAAGTGCCAAGGAAGAACTTGCGAGGCACTTGGCAAACAAATAGAGAAAAGACAATTTATGAAAAGCACCAAAGTACCCCGAGGAAGTATCGAGGAAAATTTATTGAAAGATTTAATAGATGTAACTGACGATGTAAATAAAGTAACTGCTCTGGATACTTGCTATAACGACAAATTACAAGTAGAAGGTAAAAAAATGATAGATAATATAAAATCTTGCATTACGCAGAAAACTTTCGATAAACGATCAGACGCCGAAGCAACAAAAAAGAAGTTTGTTAAGAACGTTTACTCGCTAGATAATATAAATGTGAACATTATTTGTAACCCTGAAATATCTACTAACACAGACTCCTATGAAACTTCAACTATGTCAACCATAGCAACTGCAGCCAGTCAAAAATTACAAGAGCACACTGGTATGGCGGATAACTATTTTGAGTTTCAAACTGATAGTCTGAAAAATCCCAGCAAAAGAAAGGGATTTAAACGACTATTTCTTAAGAGAAATAACAAAAAAGATAAAATATTCACGTATTACACTGTAGAAGAGTCAAGAACTCCTAGAATAGCGTTTAAGCGTGAAGCCAACAATCAGATTGAAATACCTTTAGTCGCAGATAGTGGAGGTACTTTTTGGTTAGAATATCTAGGAGCTACAACTACTAATCAACCAGAATTGACTGAAGATCCAAAGATGCAAAATGAATCGAAATTCGATGTTGCTGTTGTACAGACAAACGATATTATGTCAAAAAATAATGAGAACTTAGCTAACGCTAAAACTATGAGCGTAAGGCATGATTTCGTTACTGCTCGTCCAATGATAGCTGTAAACAGAGGAATCAACGTAGAAGCTATTCCGGCTATTTTTAATGAAAATCTAAATGAATCACTATCCATTTTCGAAAACTATCTGGAAACTAAAAAATTTAACAATCAAAATTTTTCAGTATTTTCACAAGAACTGGAACCAAAACAAACCGCTAAGATAAAATTTGTGAGAACAAGCACTCCAAAAGTGTATGTTTTTTCAACTAACAAGACTAGTAGAAAACCAGTTACTTCACTGGACAAAGTGAAAAAAATAGTCGATGCTCACAGTTCGAGGCCATTGCATACTGCACTCTCAGACAAAACTACCCACACCGATAGCAAAACCAGTAAAAATAAATCTGTAAGTAAATGTACAAATACCAAACCGAAAGATAAATCAACTTCAAAAACTACTACCACTGTTCGTCTGCCAAATAAATCTTCAGAGGCAAATGATAACGTTACTTGGGAAATAAAGAGTACATCTCATCTCCCTGGAGATGCTGTACTGCATCCCAACATGTCTTCAAATATAAAAAATACAATAACTAAAGGTAAAATATATACGGAAACGCCAACCAGAGACACAACATTATCAGATACGACCACTAGAGATACAATACTAACAGATACAACAACCAGCGAAACAACTTTAAAAGATACGACGTCATCAGATACCAATGTTTCTGAAACGACATCTACTGACCCTATAATTACAGAAAAATTAACTACCAATAAACTATACGAACCAAAATCTACAGATATACTTTCTGATATATCACCTTTCGACATTAGCTCTATAGATAAGTCTGTAAATTCTTCAAATGAGACTGTAGCCCAAGACAATTCCTCAGATATCGTGTCTTCAGAAATTGCACCTCCAGATATTGCATCTTCAGACATAATGTCTTCAGACTCTATATATCAAGATGCTGTACCTCAAGATAACAAACCGAATATACCCGAAGAAAAAATATTTGAAAATAATTCTTTGCCAACCTCAGCTCCAGATATATTCACCTATTCCCAAAATGATACTTTAAATAAAATTACGAACATGTTGTATTCTTTCAAAGACATTGTAAAACAATCATATGCTACAAGATTTAAAGTCTATTTAAGTTCAAAATCTGTTACTACTCCAGCTAAAAAAAAATACAAATCCAATCAATTTATAAAAGAAGAGAAAAAAAACTCAAAAGCCACAGCTCGAATCATAAATAAACATCATTTAAGTACCATCGACTACAGGCAAACAACTAGTTACACAGATTCCGATTTGTTGAAAAGTCAGCCGATAAAAGAACAGAACCAACCTACCCAAAGATTAACAACTGAATCAAAAGAGACAACAGTTCAAATACCTAAACCAATTACCGCTATTGTGAAAAATGAGCAAACAACAGATGCTACTAAACAGGAATCTGTAGAAAAAGTCTCATCACCAACTGATTCTTTTGATACAACAAGTAATTTTTATTTGCTCAAAAAGACGGCACAAGTTCTTGGACGTTCAGATTTTAGCGCAGACCAAATATCAACAGCAGCAATGGACTCAACTGCTTCAAGTATAGAAGATGATGATTTCAACAGCCAGCCAACATATGGACAACCTAAAATAATTGTTATTAATGAATATGACCAAGTTGCTGACAGTCCGATGAATCAAAACGAAAGGAGTTCAGACAAATACAAAAATTTACTACTTTCCATAATACAATATGAGACAAACAAATTAAATGATGAATGGCAAAAGATAGCCTATGCTAATGGTGACAGCTATGGAAACAAACGTAGTGCTAGATTAAAAGATGATTCTTCCAAGTAAGCAATTATATATTTTTTATATCTCTATTTCTGAAAGAATACCTAGACACCTATAGAAATTTTGTTTTGACTTTCAGCCAGTCGACATTTCGATCCATTATAGAGGAGAGTGTAAGTAAGAAAATCAGGCAACTAGTTTAATATCATCAAAGATGAACTGAATTTAGACGTACAGTCATTTGCAGGTTGCAGAGACTTCAGAGCTACCTAAAATGAAAGGGTTGCTAAACAAGCTTGCGAGCAAGATCGGCATGAAAGTTGTGTCTGCTAAGAAGAAGGTAATGTCGTATGTCTGCCAATCAATAAAATTAAATTCAATGAAAATAACGATGTTCTTAGATTTGTTACAATGTTTTCCAATTTATCTTACGTATTTACATATTGAAGGTTGTCGCTTACTACTTGAATGCTTTATAATTCAAAATATCAGGTTAACTATCTCTAAATGTCTCTGAAATGAGCTCTGATAATGACTAGTTTTTAGGTTATTTCAATTGTATTGTTTGTCAACACATTTAGAATCATCTCGAGGATCCTTTCGGCGCAGACGTCGAGTTGATGATATCACCTTTATATTAAATATTGTTAATGGATCGATCGACAGTTCCGAGCCGGTAGCTAAAATAAGTTTATGTGCAAATACCAGGTATCAACAGAGACTATTACTTGATGAACCATTTGCCATTTTCTAGTGGCTAATTACAGATAGAATGCACAAAAAAGTATTACGCTACTTCAATTCTGCGCAGTAATATTTAACAATCTCTGTCAAAATTTATTTATTGGTCTATTGTGAACTAGTCCATCTTTCGTAACACAGCTTTTATATCGTAATTACTTCTATAAAAGTAAGTAAATAAATAACATGTAATAAATAAGTTGTTTAGCTTTCTTTTATTGTTTGAAATTATTCACTTTTATATTTCATAGTGCTATTACAACTTTAAATCCGAGAGGAGACCCGTTTTTTTATTACGTGTGGAAACCCCCTCGGGCCTTCACTCCACCGGGGTTTACGGCGGGGCGGTGAGTCGGAATTGAACCGACTAAACCCACACGGTGTGCCACTCTGCGCCTTAGACGGGACAGATCTGGGAACCACTTTCTTACGCCATCCGGACCCCTCCCAGCGCTTGCTCGCACTGAAGCGGGCCCCGTCTGATGGTAAAAACTCTCAATTTAGGCGACGTACGGCACACGCGTAACGTCACCCCCTCGCGACCGATAGGAGACACGGAGCCAAGCAGTGAGACATTATGGGTTATTAATGATAATCATGCTAAGAGAGGAATATGAATTCTACATATTTTGCTTTGCCATAACATAAAATGTACAAATAGCGAAACACTCATGAGAACTTTAAACAGCATTAAAATGGATATCTAGTAACGTATATTGTTCAAAGGTAGCCCACACCTCCACGTCTCACTGCTCCAAGTCAAAGACGTTAATGATATCGATGATCAACGTCCCGCAAACTGAGAAGCCGACAGCTGCCTGCAGTGAACAAGAACACGAGGTAACAAGAGGTAAACCAATGAACTTTACAGTGAAGCAGAAGAAGGCTTTCAAATCACCAGGTACATGATCGCATTTTTATCTCTTTCTTATGTCCTTTCTTACAACTTCAATTGTAACTTAAATATATATATATATACATATATATAGAGCCCAAGAGCTTTCATACGTTTTAGGATCAGCATCGATAGAACTTCTATTTTCGATGGTGCATTCAAAATATTCGCTTCAAATCTAGGGTAGGTAAGCCACGTTTGATGGTGGCACAATCTGGTTGCAGAATAACGATAATAGCCATCTCTTAAGCGCATCAAAACATGAGCTTAATCGGTGCAGAACTTCAAAGTTTTTAAAACTTATATAAAAAATTTTATTATCGAATTATGTATATATATAGCTTGTTCAATATGTTTGCTATTACTTGTTGCCTGAATCCTGTACTTCCCAAATGTAACGCACGTCCTTTATTTCAAGAGGCAAGTCGTCTTTATCCGTCGAGCCGTACGGTCTGCGACATACAGGCAACCTTCGACCACGTTACACAGCGTCGCCAAGAGCTCACAGCGTCAAGTTTTGAAACGTACATCAAGGATGTACCCTGTTATAAATACAAGAGATTACCACGAAGTTTTTTGATAACACGTAGGACTAAAATACCGAAATGGGATTGGATACGCAACAAAAGATCTGTGCTACAACGACGACGTTATAATAAATACAAGAAAAATGACAATGTAGATCAATATTGTGAAAAGTTCGAAATGTTCGTCAAGGATGATGATGGTATCTACAGGATCATGGAAAGAAGTAAGAGAGATACAAGCAGGTCTATTAAAACACAGTTGAGGCGTTTAGCGCCGTTGAGACCTGGAAGGGTATGTACCTAATTTGCTTTAAAAATCTTTCTCCTGATCTAGTATTACTAGAGACTAGTCGAGACAACCATGCTTCGCCTATGATCTCCAGCTGGGTGAAGCAACGAGACTAGAGCCTCTTGGTGACGTTATTGTACCTTTCATGATGCTGTTAGGTAAGTTGTTTTTCTTTTACGTATGATTCAAAAGATCTAAACAATCATTATTTAAAAAAAGAGAACTTATATTTACACGATACATTAACCAACTCCAAAAGTGGAGGTTCTTAATTCGACCTTCTTTTTTACTAGTTTTGAATATAATATACTAATAAAGACACGATAGTGTAATTGTTCTAAATGTGGAATTAATGTATTCTAAAAATCGTGTATTTAGTATACACGTTTCATTTTTTGTTTTTGTAGCTTATATTAATTAATTCTTAATACAGCATCTACATTCTCTTTGTTAGGTAAAGTGCAAGTGCAAGTGTAAGTGTGACTTTAATTTTAAGTATACGTACAGTTAATACACGACCATTGAGAGCTACACTAAGGATTCTCCAGAATGTTTCTTTTTATGTAATAATAATAATTTTGTAATGGTTTATTAAATGCATTTAACATTTTAGAATGAACTATATGTCATGGTGGGTGACTCAGTTACCTTGGACTGTCCCCTCCAACCGCAGCGCTCTACATACTCTCAATATATTTGGGGAGCGGATCCGAAGGAACTGCTCAACTGTGACAATGTGAGGGTAGACGGTTTTACACTCGTAATAAAGAAGGTCGAACCGAGGAATGCAGGCAGATACAGCTGTAATGTGGTAAGATATAAACTTATACCACCATCATCGTAATCAGTCATTGGAGGAATCTTTCTTAAAGGGGGTGTGGAGCAACTGATATAATATCCCTCCAACCCAAAGGGAAGATCCTCTGACCAGGGTAGGTGATCATGCCTGACGGGCCACTGCCCAAGGGTTGATGTTGGGATGCTGTATAGATGCTAATCGTTGCGAGAACTTCTATATCGCGATTTAGGATTGGTAGTTTCTCAGTTTCCTACATTACTCCGTAGTTCAACGTATCTACGGTAGATGGCGCTGTAGTGTGTTTCTGTTGTTGCGTTGTATGACGAAGTCGCCACAGGGGGTTTTACAACAAGAAAAATAATAAATAGATTTAACAGGAATTCTGATCACGACAAATCCAGGTAAAGGCTACGGAAGATTATATATTATTATATTTACATAAGACACCTACTAAACGATCAAAAAAGTTGGCGACCATTGTGCACTCGTTAATTAAAAACTAGTAAATGTAGTTGTGCTTTGTATATGCATTGTGCATCACCTACGTTAAACGTGTGTTCAGTTATTGACGTCCAATGATGTTGAACACAAAGATCAAAGTGATCCACCCAGAGTGGCAACAGTCTCAAGTAAAGCGGCAGATTTACAGGATTCTATTGGTGTCGATTCCATGTGATTCTTGTTTGAAACGTCCACTACCTTTAAAAAAACCCGTCTATGAACACTGTCTTTCTACGGATAGATTTTGTACTACATGTTACACGAAGTTCCACAAAACCGTTCTCTCTTATCAATAATTTATTGTTTTCAGGATGGTATCGTCCGCAGGAGCACCACAGTATCCGTGGTTGCATTACCAACGATTGATGTGGTGTTTCTACCCACCTATAAAACTCCAGGAGATTGCGACTATGATGTGAGTGAAGAATATTTAATATAATTTTGCTCTCCAACCAGCTGATGATAATATCTATGGTCAGTTTAAGCAGACCATGATACAAGTCAAGGTCTTCAACTAAGACAATGAAATGTCCCTGATTCGGAATTGCTAATTGTTAGAAAATTGTTAGAGAATCTTCCATGTTTGAATACATAGATATATTAATACTCATTTTCTGCAACCCAAAACAGTTTTTTTATTTATTTATTTATAACTTTATTCACTTTTATACATCGGCGGACTTAATGCCCAGGCCATTCTCTACCGGTCATCCTTAGGGTGGTGTACTTGTGAGGTGGACGCACATATGTTATACAACTTCGAATCTAAGATACATAAATAAGCAATAAACATACATGCATAAATATAGACGTAAAATATACTATACTTATATATATTTACATGTCATACACATACATACATATCAATTTACATTATATTTACACACTATGGATTTCACAAATTTGTTTGTCGTGTTATATCGCCCGCTTCTGCCAACAGGATCTAAAAGCGATTCAACAAATGAGTCGGGAGATGTCCAGTGCCGTAGGATGCGGCAACATTTGCTCAATAAGAATCGATGAACCAATGTGCCAGAAAGACAGAGTAAGTTTTCTATCTAGTGACTAATGACTAATACTGGTTAGGCAACACGAAGACTAGGGCTCATATGCCGTCTGTACAGACGGGTCAACTCAAAACCATGGTATTTTCTTCAAAAGGCCAGATTATATATACTGTACTCGCATATCTTTAATATAAACAATATTCATGGTCTTAAAAATACACCTCTTATTTGTTTCGGCTTTTCCTTCCAGAGAGAGTCTTAAGCAAGGCCGGCGCTTTCAAGCTATTAATTCTGAAATGTTAAAGATCTCTGAAAGATTTAGTTACAAAAAAGAAAATCATGTAGAAACAAGTAATGAATTATTAAAAAAACAAAACGCGACTGCATCCATATCACATATATATCATATAAGTCATACATATACACGTAATCAATGTTAAAAATTCTTTATTTTGATACCACAGTCGGAAGTATTTTTAAAACATTTTTTTGAGATTACCATTCGTCTATAAAAATCCTTCATTTTGTTTTTTTTATTTCGATGTACCTAATGTGAATCTCATGACCAAGACGAATCTATTAACACCACTCGCATAAAAATATAACAAGCAGTTTAGGCTCTAAGGCGTGCCAAAGAAATCTACATACATACTCTTTTAAACCATCAATCTCGGTGACAAATCATCCAGTTAGTTGATCATTACTAGAAGAGCTATGCTTGGACACTTAAAGGCCAGGCTCGTCTAGAATTTAAACACGGCCTCCCCAAAAATCACGGGTATATAAATTTTCACCTATTTATTTTTTTCCAGGCCACGAACAGGTCCCTGATCAGGTCCATTGGAGTCCTTACGATGTCTCCTCGCCGTTTCCAATGCGGTGTCCAGTGCAGGAGGGACTTGTTCTCGTCGATGCTCCGTCTGGCTATTGGCAATATTCCCGCTGTGACTAACACCAAAGGTGGGCGATCTCTTATGGGATTTTCTTTTTCGCTTCAGGGATTTGTTCTTACTATAGTCAATTTCTGTTAGAAAAATATTGAAGTATTGATAAATTTGTATTAAATGTGAAGTAAAAATTTAAACAAGTTGCATAACAAAAGACTTCTGTCCGCGGCTCAGTTCGCATGTATGTCAGTAATTTCGGTGAAGAGTAGCCCAAGTCTTTCCTCAAGAAATAAAGTTTCTCCATACCAATTCCATTGAAATCAATACAGCAGTTAAGCCGTGAATAACAAATAGACAAGGCAATTTCCAAAATTATAATATTCATGTAGAAATAAGTATGGGTTCATGTTTTATTATAGGATATTATGTTTTAAGCCATCTGTCAGATAAGCTATCTGAAACTTATCTGAGGTAGGGCCTAACATTATTTACTTTTATTGAAAGTAAATGTGTAAATGTGCTCTTTTCAAATATAACAAAAGCTTCGTAACATCAGCTGACCATCTGCTTTCTAAAACTAAAGATGCGATATGTATAAGGTTCTTTGAATGCACTGATAATTTTTTATCAACCTTCGGAAGAGTTCTTTTGTATAATAATATAGGCGTGTGTTAGTTTCCCTTTAAACCGATTAAAAAAGGAGGAGGTTGTAAATTCGTCGGAATCTCTTTGTTCTTTAAAACAGTATCGGGCACGTTGCAAGCGCAATGACATATACAAATATGTCAATCAGCTTAAAGTAGGTACGTACTTACACGGGTCCGGATGGCGTAAGAAAGCGGTTCCCGGATCCCTCCCTTCTCAGGCGCAGAGTGGCACACCGTGGTGGTTTAGTGGGTAGTCTGGCTGGTGTCAGTCAGGAGTCCCACACGAAGCGAAGCCCCTGTACCCGCAGGGGGGGAGCGAAGTGCGTAAAGGCATTCCACCACGTCAANAAAACTCCAAGAGATTGCAACTATGATGTGAGTGAAGAATATTTAATATAATTTTGCTCTCCAACCAGCTGATTATAATATCTATGGTCAGTTTAAGCAGACCATGATACAAGTCAAGGTCTTCAACTAAGACAATGAAATGTCCCTGATTCGGAATTGCTAATTGTTAGAAAATTGTTAGAGAATCTTCCATGTTTGAATACATACATACTCATTTTCTGCAACCCAAAACCGTTTTTTTATTTATTTATTTATAACTTTATTCACTTTTATACATCGGCGGACTTAATGCCCAGGCCATTCTCCACCGGTCATCCTTAGGGTGGTGTACTTGTGAGGTGGGCGCACTTATGTTATACAACTTCGAATCTAAGATACATAAATAAGCAATAAACATACATGCATAAATATAGACATAAAATATACTATACTTATATATATTTACATGTCATATACATACATACATACATATCAATTTACATTATATTCACACACTATGGATTTCACAAATTTGTTTGTCATGTTATATCGCCCGCTTCTGCCAACAGGATCTAAAAGCGATTCAACAAATGAGTCGAGAGATGTCCAGCGCCGTAGGATGCGGCAACATTTGCTCAATAAGAATCGATGAACCAATGTGCCAGAAAGACAGAGTAAGTTTTCTATCTAGTGACTAATGACTAATACTGGTTAGGCAACACGAAGACTAGGGCTCATATGCCGTCTGTATAGACGGGTCAACTCAAAACCATGGTATTTTCTTCAAAAGGCCAGATTATATATACTGTACTCGCATATCTTTAATATAAACAATATTCATGGTCTTAAAAATACACCTCTGTTATTTGTTTCGGCTTTTCCTTCCAGAGAGTCTTAAGCAAGGCCGGCGCTTTCAAGCTATTAATTCTGAAATGTTAAAGATCTCTGAAAGATTTAGTTACAAAAAAGAAAATCATGTAGAAACAAGTAATGAATTATTAAAAAAACAAAACGCGACTGCATCCACATCACATATATATCATATAAGTCATACATATACACGTAATCAATGTTAAAAATTCTTTATTTTGATACCACAGTTATTTGATCATTACTAGAAGAGCTATGCTTGGACACTTAAAGGCCAGGCTCGTCTAGAATTTTAACACGGCCTCCCCAAAAATCACGGGTATATAAATTTTCACCTATTTATTTTTTTCCAGGCCACGAACAGGTCCCTGATCAGGTCCATTGGAGTCCTTACGATGTCTCCTCGCCGTTTCCAATGCGGTGTCCAGTGCAGGAGGGACTTGTTCTCGTCGATCCTCCGTCTGGCTATTGGCAACATTCCCGCTGTGACCAACACCAAAGGTGGGCGATCTCTTATGGGATTTTCTTTTTCGCTTCAGGGATTTGTTCTTACTATAGTCAATTTCTGTTAGAAAAATATTGAAGTATTGATAAATTTGTATTAAATGTGAAGTAAAAATTTAAACGAGTTGCATAACAAAAGACTTCTGTCCGCGGCTCAGTTCGCATGTATGTCAGTAATTTCGGTGAAGAGTAGCCCAAGTCTTTCCTCAAGAAATAAAGTTTCTCCATGCCAATTCCATTGAAATCGATACAGCAGTTTAGCCGTGAATAACAAATAGACAAGGCAACTTTCAAAATTATAATATTCATGTAGAAATAAGTATGGGTTCATATTTTAATATACGGATGATAACGTCAGATAGCCTATAGGATATTATGTTTTAATCCATCTTGCAGATAAACTATCTGAAACTTATCTGAAGTAGGGTCCAAGTTTATTTACTTTTATTGAAAGTAAATGTGCTCTTTTCAAATATAACAAAAGCTTCGTAACATCAGCTGACCATCTGCTTTCTATAACTATAGATGCGATATGTATAAGGTTCTTTGAATGCACTGATAATTTTTTATCAACCTTCGGAAGAGTTCTTTTGTATAATAATATAGGCGTGTGTTAGTTTCCCTTTAAACCGATTAAAAAAGGAGGAGGTTGTAAATTCGTCGGAATCTCTTTGTTCTTTAAAACAGTATCGGGCACGTTGCAAGTGGTATTACATATACAAATATGTCAATCAGTTTAAAGTGGGTACGTACTTACAAAACATAATAAGTTGCGAACAAACACGCTCTTTACCTTTACAAAATTAATATAGATATGTACGTAGATATCTAATGTATTATTAATGTGTAAGAATTTTATTAATACAAATTAATAAAATTGGTGTATCTGTTTGTAATATTAAAATAACCGCTTTTTACTAAATACGTATGTGCCTATGTATACACGGTTTATATACTAAGATAACATTTTTTTTAAATTTTTGTCTGAACAAATTGACAGACAGCTGTCTATTTGTTCCGATTAATCTTTGGGATGGCTTGACAGATTTCGACGGGGCTTTCACAGGTAGATAGCTGATAATAATTACAAGGAGTAAGTTAGGCTACTTTTTTAGACTAGCTTCGCCCCGCGGTGTAACCCGGAGTTACTGTTGTACCACGAGTAACACCGCGGGTCTTAGCTAGTTTAGAAATTTATATATTGCACACACAGGGCAAGTATCTTTTATTATTAAATATGTTACAGTTTTGAAGATTATATTTATAATGGGTCCCTCTATATTTTCAGTGGTGATTTCTAAAGATGGCGTCAATGAGACTCTGAAACCCTGGAAGTATGTCGGCAGGCCCATGACAACACATACCCTCCGGAAGAAAGGTAACCTTTGATTTTATAGACGTATTAGTGTTTGTAAATGTTTGTGTGCGAGTCTGTATATCGTGTATGTGCGTGAATGTGAAAGGTGTGTTATGTCGTGTATCTTGTTCTTACTATATTGATAGTAAATATAGTTTTATTTAATTATAGCTTTTAACTTTCTAAAGTACTTTTTTCATTAACCTGTTTGACAACAAGTTTTAAATACAAAGAAACTGCCATAACTCTGCTGCGAAAGAAACATACTAGTTACTCCGATCAAACACCTCAACAGCAAAAATACCTAAAATTTCTCCAAGAAAGACTCAAAGAACAACATGAAGAAGGCAATAGAAGCTTGGTGATAAATATATCAAAGGAGTACCCAAAATTACTGATTCAAATTCAAAAAACTACAATCACTAAATGTAAACCTAAATAATAATACCATCTCTCCTACTTTAGATGGTGCTGTTACCGTTACTTACAGAAAAACCGACTCATATAATAACCTATATATCTCAATGCTGTAGTATCGTAGCACCTGGCTAACTAGATGAGCTGGAATGTGTGGTGCGGGCATTTTGCAATCCCTTGGAGGTCGTAACGGTTAAAGAAACATGGATTAAATCTAGCGATGAAGCCAAGACAATACAAATCTCTGGCTTTGAACACTGCTGTAATCACCGGTACAATAAACGAGATGGAGGAGTCTAAATATTTATTCAAAAGGACTTAAGTCATTGTCTTCTTGAAGAAAATGTTTGAATGATGATCACTTCCTTTGGGTGCACTTTAAAAACTATTCATTAGATATAGGGGCTGTATATAGAAAACCAGTATCAGCAAATGCCAAGGGTTTTCTTGATGCTTATAGCCACCAACTGCAGCAGAGAAAAAGAGTAATTATCCTTGGTGATTATAATTTTAACCTACTGAATCTTGATAACCTATCGACCAGCTACAAAGAAATCCTACAAGAGAATGACTACAAAATCCTAAACAACATTGATCAATATTATTGCACCCGCGAAACTTCTACTACTAAATCAATAATTAATCACATATCCTCAAACCTAAAAGAGTATAAGTTTTAAGTATCTAGAACCTATTTAATAGATTAGTTAGATAGAATTGAAAGAGGTATCAATAGGTTAAATACTTTTCACAAATCTTGTTGGCTATATTATAATTGTAAGAAATGATTGTCAATTTTACTTAGCTGGTTTCTTTACCTCGAAGCTAGCGAGTCGAGTGACGCTATATGGTTTTACTTTCTATAAGAGCCGCAAAGAAAAATAGGGTAAACTATGCTTTAAAAGTACCTATTCGTTTTTAAGTGAATTAAGAGCAATAGAAATAAACAATACAAAAGTCCTCATCTATTTTTTATTCAGATTCAAGCGGCCATTATGAATACCACAAATTCTCGTCTGTGGCAGAATCTGGTCAGATGAACATCGTCACTCTTTGCCACCCAGGGTTCTATCTGCTCAAGGATCAAAACATTTGCGGTAAAACAAAATATTTTTTTATGATATAAGTCACGAAGGAACAGCCGGGTAAACTATTATAATAATTATTTTCACGTAATCAAACCTGTGTCCACGACTGTGTGAACGACTTTGAGTCAGCCTGTGACCACGGCCTCTGCAACCTGGTCGAAACGTCAGGCTAATCGGAGATATACCTTTAAATAGAGAGAGATATACCTTTAAATAAGTGATCGCGTTAATTCCCGTGAAGATATTTATTATTTCATAAAACGCGAAAGTTTCAACAGTTGGCATGAACTATTGTCATCCATGCACACCTGCCACTCATAAGTGCGGTGCCGCCATTTGGGTGTTAGGTTTCCCCCTGTGAAGCAGAGGTTGGGAGAGATATGAGTTCCTGGTGAAAAGCAATGTAAGAATAGCTTTCACTTCGGTCAAGACGGCTCAAAAATGGCCAAAGCACGGTAACGTGGGATAGTCAGGGTCTAAACAAAATTGTTTCACATCGGTGCCACATAGTCTTAAGACTTACACAGATAAAATTGAAGTGTCTATTTGTTAGTGTAAGTGTAAATATATGTAATAATGTATATGAATAATTATTTGTAGAGATGCGAGAGTTGTCTTATCTGACCTACTTAATACCTTTAAGCGAGCATTCTCATTATAAAATACTAGCTAAGTCGCCCAACTTCGTCTGCATCTCTCAGAAATAATGAACTTGTCTCCTATTGGTTCTAGCGTGATGTTCTATAGCCTATAGCCTTCCTCGATTAATGAGTTTCCCAATACTAAAAGAATAACGAAATTGTTTCAGCCGTTTACTCGTACTCTGATCGCACTCGCAATCTGAATCTTGGAAATGGCTCCAACAATTTTCATGGAATTTAGTATACAGAGGGTTACACGTACGATAAATAGATCTAGCTAGGATTCAGTTTTTGAAAATAAATCAAATAAATCCTAGTCACGTAGGTGCTAAAAACAAAAATGACATGTGTTATTCCCCCAGCGCCTTGTCCTGCGAACACGAGCTCGTCCTTGGGCGACAACGTGTGCGCGGCGTGTCCTCCCGGCACGGCCTCCCCGCCCGGCGCCGCCGAGTGCCACAGCTTTGCCAAACGACTGCGCAGGTATGATGTACGTACTGCTTATTACAAACATCATCTCATTTCCTAGTACATTCATGTCCAGTGTATCCAGACGCAGCCATGCTGCTCTTATTGGGCTTTTTTAGCGGTTCTTTCGTCGCTTTTAGCAAATAGTGAGTGAGGTTACAGGAACTCAAATTCTTCCTCTACTTCTAATTCTAAGGCTTCCCCTAAAAAGTAAAAATCATACCGGTCTTAGGGAGTCCGCATGTATTCCCCTGCCAGCAATTTTCTCAAGTCATAAAATCATTTTCGTAGCCTTGAGTGGGAATGTTTTGCTCCTGTTGTACCATTTCGTGCTATGTATATACAATAAAGATAAATAAATAAATGATTAAGGCGCTCAGTTAACTGCAATAGGCTGGGTTTATTATGATAGTGAACCCAAATAGAACTGAAGGTTTTGAAACGTCTATGTACACCCACATAAGCGTGAGTGTATGTACCAAATATATATTTTATTCCGTCAGTGGTGGTGGTACCCACCTTGTGGATACGTGTTGGCGTTCGCTGGTCTGGTGTGCGCTTGTGGCGTGTGCATGGCGCTAGCCCTCGTAGTGCACCTCGGCTCTAGGGGGATCGAGCAGCAGTGCCCCTGCGATACAATCAACTCCGCGTGTCTCGTAAGGACAGGTGAGATAGCTGGAATTTGCTTAACTTCTAAAGATGTCCACAGAATAGATATCTATCACTGGACATCTTTCAGTGTTCACAATCAATAGCTGTAATCAGAACTTGGCCTAATTGTGTGGTAGATTTTATTAGAATCTTGAAAGCCTTGAAACTTTTGCAAGTTGCGATAGCTCTTTTCTGGTAGTGGTATAATAATGAAAGTAATATTGCTTTGTAAATATTTTCTTTCTATCATGTTAGCGAACAGTAACATGTTGCTTAAATGACTTTAAAGTGTGCACCTACACTCCCGCATGCGAACCATGCTGACACGAAGGAAGTATTAGCGCCAATCGCCGACGCAGTGTGATTACCTTAGCCCACATTACCCTTCTTCCCTTCGATCTTTGGATTTTTTTATGGAATAAGTTGCAAACGAGCAAACGAATCGCCTGATGGTAAGCGGTTACGGTCGTCCAAGAACTCCCGCAACACCAGAGGCGTCACAAGTGCGTTGCCGGCCTTTGAATGTAGGAGGGAGTGGGGTTCGGGTATAAGCCTCCGGCATCCTCACTCACTCGGTGAGACACAGCGCAAGCGCTATTTCACACCGTTTTTCCGTGAGGTGATCGAGAGAGCCCATTCATGCCGAAGTGTAGCTCTACCAGATTTTAGGGGGGGACAAAGGGGGACTATGCATTTGTGACTTGTATTGCAGGTGTCAATAATAGTAGTAACTTACCAGTAGGTACAAATAACAACAGGTAGTTGTTCTTTTTTAAAAAAAAATATATTGAAGTGCACAAAATATAAACATATATTTCTTCCTATTCAGGTGCCACAAAGCCACACATAGTCACAGGCTACATGCATACCTCCCGTCCTCGTCCTTTGTCGCCCTCACGAGTGATCCTCGCAAGGTTCTACAAGCCGTCTCTCCCCTCTTCAAGAGGAACAGTTGTTGGTAAGTAGTTTTTTGATATCTTCAATCATACAGGTTACCCAAGTCTCATTACAGTTACTCCATCCGAAAATCGTGGCGTTCCTTACCCTAGCTCCGCCTTAAATATCTATTTTTTTCAGATTCACAAGAGACTAAATTTGAATTGTGGAAAGAAAAGAATATCCCGCCCTCATTACCGGATATCGATTTTGATATTGATAATAGCTGATATTGTGTATATTTGTGAGCTACGGCAGTGAAAGACGTCATTCACGAATTGATATCTCGGAGTTGTTAAAATCTTAATGTTGGAATCATCACATCTACAATATTTCTTTTTCATTTTAGACTACAATAATGTTGGAATAAAGTTGACGTTTAATTTTAACCCTAGAAGTTTACTTAAAGCAAAGGAGATGCAACTGTTTTCATTGATAGTTCAATTAACAACAAATTCAATCGCTGACTAGAATTAACGGCGTTTGTATCAATTTGGATATTGTGGTAGGTACATATTTTTATAAATATGAAGAATTCCCATCGATTATTTAACTTTTCAATATAATTGTTTTAATTTTGACTATTCTGGTTTGTAAAATGGTTAAAAATACATATTTTGAAGAAGGCAATTAAAACCGTTGTATATATGAGGAGGCGTTTAGCAATTATAGATAATATTTGTGCTAGTTGACACGGAACTTTTGTTTGAATTCGTTCATATTTACACTGTATTATTTATTTATATTTACAGAATTTCTTCCAAGTTTTTCGTTTTGGTACAATTTAAATACGTATTGTTTTTTATCGATTTTATTCCAATTCAATAACGAATTTGTGCTATCGTTATGAAAAATTGTATTTAATTATCATCCCAATCTCTTATTAGTAGATTCCAAACATATTCCTATTTGATGCTAAATTTGTAACGAGTTGGTAACTAATTTGTACCAAATTGTTACTTTCTCTCAGTTTGGTACAGAATTTATACCAATTTGATAAATCGAAGTGTGCAACGCGTGAAATGTAACAGTTCATAGCTACTTATAGATTAATATGTATTTAAGTGAATTGGTAATACTTTTAGATATAGTTTACGTAAGAGCGCCCTTATTATGATAGCTATGAGTATTTTATAAGAATTATTTTGTCGATGATTTTGGTCAATTGTATTTAATAAATTAGTAAACAAAGTTCAGTACGATTTCCTTGCTTCAGTGTTTTATTGTATCACCCGTGTATCACAGTATATGTATGTAAAACCGTACCCGTGTATGCTGCGATGGTAAAATTATTCTTTTTAGGGTTCCGTACCCAAGGGAGGAGAAACTAAACCCCATTACCAAGACTTGGCTGTCCTGTTGCCAGGCTGTATGTTATGATCCTTGATCGTTGAAATTTTCACAGATGTATTTCTGTTGCTTAAATAAAAATAAATATTTAAGGGGCTCTTATACTTGACTTGACTGCTCCCATCGTTCACAAGATTACATGAGACATCAATAGGTACCAGGAAAAATAAAACTCAAAATTAGCAAAATGAATGGCACATTTATATTTAATTAATATTATTCATTTTTATAATTAGACCTTTCTTGTAGTTATATTTTAATCTATGTATTTGAACAGGGAAAGAAAAATAAATCAAATGCTCTATGATACAGGCTGCTGGGGTTGCCATCGACGAAAACAAAAAACAACAAAAAAGCCTCTTTGTACATAATCTCCAGGATGTTTTGTTACAAACTGTATTTGGACCTTTGACCATTCATGAAAAATAATCTGAGCATCATATTGCGAATAAATTACTGACGAACGCGTACAAATTAAAACAAAATCTTAACATAGACCTACATAGTACGCATAGACAACAAAATATTGATAATTAATAATTAAAAAAACTTATGTAACGCTAAATGGAAGAGGATCAACTAAACTAACTAAAAGATGATAGGCTTACAACTAAAGTACAATACTAAAAAGATATTTTGAACTATGAAGATCATTTGTCATAAGTAGGTCGATACTGTTAGTCGATGCTCAGAGCCAACACGTTGTGCCTACAGTAACCATAGCCTATGGGAGTCATTCACTAGTTCTTCAAACAAATTCAAAGACAAGATTATTTTATATGTCATAGACAGATTTACGTTCGGCCAACGTGTACCCGTGTTTTATTTTCATTCATTTAATATCATATATTTCGATTTGCTAATTCTTCAGTACAACGATTGAAACTCCCAACAATGAGACAATTAAAGGACCTTTCATTTTTCAGGTCAATTAATACTATATGTTGATGTGATAATACCTCGGTCACGATTATTAAATACATTTAATGTAAAATTTAAAATATTGTATGAAATTATACAAACTATTGAATTATTTAACTACAGAGATAATACTGATTGCAATTAAATTAATTTACTTACGAACCATACAGACTTAGTCCTTAAAAATTTTAGAAATATGAATCTCTTCTAGTAAATAGTATTTTTTGGATTCTCCCAATTATCCGATATGATGTGCGCCACAGCTCACGGAGCAATAAAAATCGCCTACGAATAAAAAACATTTGTGATAATTTATTTTTGAAATAAATTACCAGGTTCACAGAAAAGGTTAGGAGCTTCTTAGCTTACATTGCTTATATTTTTTACAATCAATATTACCTCCAACATATATTACTTCATTTGAATCAAGGGAAAATGAACCTTAACACATTATATATTAAAAATATAATACAGAGTATCGTTTAGGACTGACGAAAAATGAATAGATTCTGACGGTAGTACAATTAAATTATTACAAAATTATACAATTTTAAATCCTGAATTTAAAATGCTGTATTTTTTATAGAATAATTAACGAGGTTTTAGAGTTTGGAACTGTCACTTCTTGAATACATAACTGTTTGTATATAATTTTAAAGCCGTCTGCTAAGGAAAATTAGATTGGTAAAAATAACGTCAAACTAATATATTCATTAAGATTAAGTATATTCAATTAGATTATATTAAAAATAGTGTTGGTCCGTATTGCTAAAGGGACCGAAAACGAAAAACGTCGTTAATAAGTCGAAATTACGTCATCAAAATGGCGGCCAAGCGCATTAGCCATTTCTGGAGATTATACGTTTACTTGTAAATCTATTTACCAAATCGTATCTTCCCAATCGTTGGGTGAATTTCAATGATAGTTACTTCTTTATCCGTCTTAAAAATGTAATTATTCTTATATGGTGTTCAATGGGAAAAATAAAATGATCGTGCTATACATATTCAGTTACTATCCGATTTTTTGTCATACATTGTTAATTCATACACATATTCTGACTTTAAAAAAGAGTGGCCATGAGTTTCTTTGCCAGTATTCTTCTCATAAGGCCCTTACGCATTTTGGAAACTGGAAGTTATGGATCGACACAGACAGGCAGTGGATTTTGGTGTTTTCACCTAATTCACCTTGACAATACAGTATATCTGGTGTCTGTTTGTGTCGATCTATAGAATAGAATACACTTTATTGTACAAAAGATATAACAGTTTACATAAATATATAGTTTACGTAATACATCAATTAAATTACCGCGTACAAATGACGGCCTTATCGCAAAAGCAATTTCTTCCGCGCAACCTTGGGATGGAAAAAATATTGTAAAAAAAAAACAAATACGAATCCATGGGCACATCCAAGGTGCAAAAGGAGATAAAAATAAAAAAAAATAAAAAGGTTAAAGGTGAATTCTATAAAGTTAATGATAAGATAAAAATCACATATCAAAATACATACTAATACAAATAAATAAAACAGCGACATACACACAAAGTAAATATTTACATTTCCATTGAAAAAGAAAATAAAAATAAATAAACAACATAACTGGTAATAGTAAAATATGTTTAGGCACATAACAGACTATGATGACAGGTTCAATGACTGAATGTGTGAAAAATGAATGATTCAAAAAATGTAAAAATGATCTTTGACCATTTTTTTAAATACCGGCAAAGATATAGCCACCGGCAAAGCATTTGTGGCGACTTCCACATCCACAAAGCCATCCACCGAAGATACACTGAACTACGGAGTAACGTAGTTCACGAAGAAGCAACGAATCCTGCATCGCGCAATAAAAGTTCTCGCGCCGATTAACATATATACAACTTCCCAACATCAATCGTTGGGCAGTGGCCCGCCAGGTATTATCACCTCGCCTGGTCGGAGGATCCTCCCTTTGTGTTGGAGGAACATGTGACCCGTTCCTCTACACATTCCACAATCGGACAGCCTGTACCGTAAAGGACTTATCGTATAACCTTGTAAAGTAAGTTGGTACTGCCAGTTCCAGAGATTCAGATGACCTCAAGGATCTCAGATGTGTGTCACTGAGGAAAGCAAAGCGTTCCTTAAAGTAAACGGATGAAATAGAACACCATAAAGTATGGAAAGAATATGAGCATTCTGTCGAAGACGAATGCCACTTAAGATGATTGCGAAATCTAATGCAAAAAATTTTAAGGCGCTCAATTTGTCGAGTTGCTCCTCTGTGATGTCGAGATAACTGACATCAGCATAGTCGAGTATAGGAAGAAGAAGGGATTGCGCAAGTGCAATTTTAGTAGCCGTTGGGAGGTAATTGTGTAGTCTTCGCAAGGATCCCGCCGATGCAAACAATTTTCGACAAACTTCTCGCAATTGAGGGCCCCAAGTGTTGAACCGCAAAATGAATACTTTGTTTATTTTATGTCTTTATTGTATACATAGAGTAAGAAATGGTACAACAGGAACAGTCACAAAGTATACATAAAAATTGGCGGCAAATAATAGTTTTCTTTAAATATCGATAGAGGACGTTGTGCATTCTTTCTGAATCGCGATATTATTGTCGTCAGCCCAGTGTTATAAGAAGCCAATGTAATTTTTCTTGAGAACCAGCTCAGGGAAACAATACAATATTTTATAACAAGTGACAAGTTGTAGTTTTATTCACTCCACTTAGTTACCCCCAGTGCAATTGAGTTGTTTCCATTAAATACCAGGCAACTCTTGGTATTTACGATCAAGTTAAAGTGTTACCAATGTAGATTTCTAAATTTTTAACATACGTACTTATTGATAATGGGGTTCCGTTAAATGTAATGTTAGGGAATTGCGTCCAGTCTATTCTCGATACCACCCTGGCACTGCCTACCATAATAAGTTGGGTCTTAGATGGATTAACCACAACTCCATACCGCTCACTACATTCACACACATACGCCAGATCTTGATTAATAGTTGAAAAGGCTTCAGATAATCTATGTAGCGGTGCTTGTGTATATATTTGAAAATCATCTGCATAAAGGTGGTAGGAGGCTAATAACTTGGAGATAGAATTAATAAATATGGTGAAAAGTAAAGGAGATAAAACGCCACCCTGCGAAACCCCAGTAGACGTGTTACACCAAGAAGATAAAGATTCCTCCAGGCGTACACGCTGCCTTCGCCCAAACAGGTAATTTTGAAACCAATCAATTCAATACAATCACTTCCAACAGAAGATAAGGACATAATACTGTACTCAACATCACAAGCAGTCAATCGATTAAAACAGAACGGTGGATAATGAGGAGTTGTAGATATTGTAAGATATTTGCCTTCCTGGTCTGGTTAAATTTGGACGAAGAAGGGAAATGTTGGTTTAACAACTCAATATCAATTTTTTTTTGAATCTGAAAACGAATTTGACTTACCAACTCCTAATGTTTTAAGAAACTTCCAAATTTTAGTTGGGTCTCTGTTCTCAACCGAATTATGAACATGCTTTCTATGATTTTTATAACTGTAACTTAGTGTCTTAATTGAATAAATGATTTTGAGCTTTGAATTTAAATTCATAAAAAAAAGAAATGAAAGAGTGACAATTCCAATCCCTTCAACCCTAATTAATAACTCAACCTAAAACAAATATAAATGAAATCGACTAAAGATATAGTACTAATTGTTAAACAAAACTGCAGTACATATCATAGTCGTTTCTCTATTACTCTGGTGCGGATTCAAACCGCGGCGGTTCGTGTGTATGTCACTTGAAGGTAAGTGCACACCTGCACTTGCAATTCTCAAGAGACAATAGTTTGACTGTCATCTCCCACTAGATTAGGAATTATCTTAAATAAAGCTTGTTTTATATACTAACTGTCAAAGTGACTACTCAGCCTGGTTCAAAGCATCAAAAGAATCTAAGATTGCATTCGCAATAAGTATGGTGTGGTCACTATATGGTCGCCATACTTTTTGCGAATGCAACAATGCAGCATGGTGACCCACACTATGACGGCCTATTGAGATGCTTTGCGAGACCTTAAATATTTATGGCTCTGTCAAGTTTCAAATAACGCCGCGGTTTGAAATGCAGAGAGAATTAATTACTTAAAATGCCTGAATTCAATTTATTGCTAATGTGCATTATGTTTTTATGACAATTTTTATCTTTTATAGACATTGATGTTAGATAAAACAATATTCTTTTATACATCAAGATTCAGGCTTAAGTTTAAAAATGAACGGACGATATTACATTTTTTTATTTATTTATACATCTTGTAAATTTTTTTATTTGCATTAACTTGCGACTATAACGAATTTGCAATAGTAGGAAAAAATAAAAGGCAAAAATCGCAGGTTTTTCAATTCCTCACAACGCGACAAATCGCAACTAGTAGTCGTCGGGTCAAGTCGCAGGTTTACACAATCAATTCACTACAATATCCAACGGAATCGTATGTTATCAAATGCCACTTTCCATGAGATATTAACATTAATATCATTAATAAGAAGAAAAAAAAAATGGCAAAAGACAAAAAATATACACAAAATAATGATAAAAATAGTATATAAGTACCTTTTAAACATGATTTTGAGGCGATAGCTACCGGTAAAGCTAAATAACATATAAAATAATACACGTACGCATTACGTACGTAGATCCGCTGTCAATCAACTTACATGAAGCGCTTGATCCTCCGTCCCTCTCACACACAGTCCTTTTTATGTCTGTCTCAATTCCCATATCACTAAGGGTCAAAGAAACCCGTTTGGTAGTAATCTGTAAATGTTATGCCTACATAAAAAAAGTAGTAAAAATTTTTCTATTAAAGAGGGACGGGAGGAGTGAGCGCCCTCTGTACGTATACCTAAACACTTGTCACTGGAGGTACAGTACAAAAGCATCACTTAAGTACGATTTTAAGTTAGCAGCCAAGGGGTTTCTTTACATTATCTTTTCATTTGTAATTTTGTATAGTTTTACACACATATAACAATGAGTACTAAAATCACTAAGTAAGTACTTTTACAATTTGTCAAAACAAAACGTTTAAAAGTAATACAAATTTACAAATGAAAAGTACATATTATAATTACACCACTGTTTATGAGAAACTACCATTAAACAACACCATTTTATTGTCAAGCTTTTTTATAAAAAAAAAAATAAAAGTACAAAAGCGATAGAGCGGTGTCCACAATGGCAGCCAGAAAAAAAATATCTAAGAAAAACGAAAAACCGTAATTAAAAATATCTTTTTTCATCCTTATCTAATATATTCCTATACATACGCTAGTTTATATTTTACATGGATCTTTTGTCTTTGGGTTAAGACAACAAAAATTATTTTCTTTTACTACCGCGTTTCGACTTTATATCGATATAAAACTATGTACTATACTCTAGTAATATACACACTTATACACTATAAAGTCCGAAATATATGTCACTACGCACTGCTTTCTATCCGACTCCAAAATGTTGGTACAATTTTAAGTTGGATTATTAATAAATTCTTTGGATTTTTTAAATTATTAATTGCGGTTGGTGTCAAAATATCTGACATTGAGGGACTTGGCGGGAATGGCCCATGGCTTAAGACACTGGGGTTACCAGAGTTAGGACAATCTGCCTGGGTGATTTTAATGACAGCCCTAATAGCGTAATTTGAAGAAATCATACCTAATTAAATTACACAAAAATATATTATTTAAAAAAATATTAAATATAAAAAATTGTAGATACACTATCATCGATTATTATTAATAACACTATTATTTCAGTTTTAAACAAATGTATAGTCACCCGAAATAAAAAAAGAAAACACTATACATTAATTTAAAACCGCTGAAGCACTATACACTATTTAATAAAATAAAAACATTAAAATAAATATTGATCGAATCACGTTTAGAGAGTCGAAATTGTACATTCCCATCAAAACAGATATTTGAAACACCATTCGATACAATCACTGATACTTAATGTGTCACAAATCGGCTCAAAGTGTGTCCTTATAATTAAAAAAAAACCTTACAAATAAGTAAAATATTAATTTTTATGGCATTTCCTTACCGGGGAAGTCAATGTCCCACTATCCCGTTCAACGGGGTTTTAATTATAAAAAAATGCAATATTTTATTATTATATTGGCGTGAAGAAGAAATCGTTTTTATTTTCGTAATATTAAGTTTAAATAATATTGTGTATATTAATTATACAACCTGTTACGCTTTAATTCAATTGGATTAAAAAAAAATTTATCATGCAAAATTGTAATGCATGCCGTATTAAAATCACTGGGTTATTATTAAACAATCAACCAACAAAGTGTATAATATACACCGAATTACGCAACACCTGTGTACGTTATACATTATTTATGTCAATACCATTTTTTATATAAATAACAAATATTGTAAACACACGGAAAATAGTTTAAAAAGACACAAAAGTAAATGTTACATAGTGTAACTGTAACATAGTGTAGTGTTACGGGGTGTATTGTGTGTGTGTGGTGTGGCAGTGCGAGTGTGTGCTAGCTGTGGGGGGGGCTAGCGCGCGCGTCGCTATTGGGGGGGAGCGCCCGTGGGCGGTTGCCCTGAGAGCTGGCCCATGCCCTGCGAATACAAACATGCATATTACTATCTGTTAATGAATTCACAAACTATTTCGTTAATAGTCCTATTTCTCCGAGTAGTGGCGGATTTAGTATACAGAATTTCACCACAACTGTTTATTCCCTGGGTGTCGTATAAAACACCATAGGACAACACCATTACAAAGAATAGGGAAAGTTGAAACAAACTTGGCCTGCGTAGAAAGGCCTCAGCCTAATTTCTAATGGGAGGATCTGATGATGCTTATTATGAAAGCTACAGTTGTTCTATGTTGCTGTTTGTAATACAATTACCGGCATAGCTTGATAGTGTTGTAGCGGCGCTGGCAGCAATTTGGGCGCTTCTTCTGCTTTCTCCTCCTCGCGGCGTTTTAAACACGCAGCTTTCGGATTTAAGTTACGTTCTAGAAAAAAGAACATTATTTTATAATTAGTCTAATGACCTATACCCAGCAGTGGTTTATCTATTACTACTACTGCTATTGTGTCTATATCAAACATAAATTACACCCTTTTCTGTGCGAAAATCCCACCGGATACCACCGACAGGTGGCAATGTCAGTCTCGAATCGACTAGACCAGGTGCACCCTTAAAATAAAAATCCCTGGAACCCAGAAGTATCTCGGGCCACCTACGATTTGCAGATGGCTCGCTGCTGTGGAGAAACCCCGGTGTTTTTTTTCTCCTTGGAAATAAATGCTTGCGTCGCCACCTCGGCTTGCTTCTGCTAGGATAACACATGGCCTTAGGTGTCACTCCCAGGCTCGAGTTTATGGAGGATGGAAATCAATCTGCGAGATAAATTACACCCAGCCACAGAACTACTGTGTAATTTATAAAGATAGCACTAACCACGCAATCATTGATCTAGGATTTGAATTTCGACTTGAATCCACGACTTCTAGCTCAGGCAATTGCCAACATTCATATTCATCAGCTCACCTCTAACTTGTTGCTCCAAGGTCATGATGACCTCCACAGCCATGTTGAGGATCCCCAGCTTGGTCTGCGGCTTGTCGCTCTTCAGGTGAGTCATGCACATCCGACCCAGTTCCTTCAGCGCTTCGTTTATATCGCGTATTCTTATCCTGGACAGGCAATATTATAACTTAGATAACATTTGATAAAAACCTGCCAACCTGTCTTAAGGCGCACTAAGTCTGAAATTATTAACGAAAAATAAAATCTGAAAATACTTGAGGTATATAATTAAGTATATGTACGGGAAGTAGTGTGGTGACGGATTAACAATATAGCTTGTCTGCACACCTATTCATCCCGTGTGATCATAAGAGCAGACTAGGGGAGCAAAATACCAGGACAACAGCACTTAACAAGAACCCACCGAACCATTTGGAAACCGTTATGTTTAAGGTCAAAACCTCCACTCTAAAGAGAGATCTACTATGTACAGCAGTGGACTATGAAACGATGTTGACAATTGACAACGGGAATGAAACGCTATTGCTGGACTTCAGTAAAAGTTTGCTACGAAAAAATATTTTTTTATAAATTTCAAACTAAAATTGAAACTATCCTTCACGAGGATTGATCTTCTTAGATTGAATATCACCTAAATAATCCCGTACGCATAGATAATTATATACTAATAGTATTTTTGTTATTAAAATAAGTAGTTGGTAACTTATTTATAAGACTTAGTGTACTCTTGGATACGACAGTATTTTTCGGTACAAATTAGCCTCTTTAGTGTCACCATTAGTATATTACTTTTAACATGTTGAACTTTAACTACAACACATACACCAGAGTCTTAGGGAACTCTTTTCTTAATACAAATTATAGAGTTTATATTAGTAATAGTATCCTAAAATATGTAAAGTGAAAGAAAGCAGCATATAAATAATTTTCTGAGTAACTTAGGCATAAAGTAACACTATAGAGCCAATATATTCCGATTTATATATATAATGCGTATAATTGAAAGCATAAATTGATACAAATAATATACTTAAATTCACGTTGAATAGTTCTGTTTTAAGATATATTATTATCGTTGCATAATCTATAAAAGAACGTTGCAATTATAGTGACGATTATAAAATATCGTTGGTTATAGAATATAGGCAAAGGAACGCTAGTAAGTTAAGTCGTGTAAAGAACACCGGCGACTTAAGTCGGCTAAAAGAACGCGATTACCTTAAATGGTGTAAAAGAACGCCGTTAAAATAAATTAGGTAAAAGAACGCGGGTAACTTAAGTTGTGTAAAAGAACGCCGGTAACTTAAGTCGTGTAAAAGAACGCCGGTAACTTAAGTCGTTTAAAGGACGCCGGAAACTAAAGTCGTGTAAAAGAACGCGGGAAACTTAAATCCTGTAAAAGAACGCCGTTAAAATAAGTTGGGTAAAAGATCGCGGGTAACTTAAGTTGTGTAAAATAACGCCTGGCAACTAAGGTCGTGTAAAAAAACGCCGGTAACTTAAGNAACAGCACTTAACAAGAACCCACCGAACCATTTGGAAACCGTTATGTTTAAGATCAAAACCTCCACTCTAAAGAGAGATCTACTATGTACAGCAGTGGACTATGAAACGATGTTGACAATTGATAAGGGGAATGAACGCTATTGCTGGACTTCAGTAAAAGTTTGCTACGAAAAAATATTTTTTTATAAATTTCAAACTAAAATTGAAACTATCCTTCACGTGGATTGATCTTCTTGGATTGAATATCACCTAAATAATCCCGTACGCATAGATAATTATATACTAATAGTATTTTTGTTATTAAAATAAGTAGTTGGTACCATATTTATAAGACTTAGTGTACTCTTGGATACAACAGTATTTTTCGGTACAAATTAGCCTCTTTAGTGTCACCATTAGTATATTACTTTTAACATGTTGCTACAACACATACACCAGAGTCTTAGGGAACTCTTTTCTTAATATAAATTATAGAGTTTATATTAGTAATAGTATCCTAAAATATGTAAAGTGAAAGAAAGCAGCATATAAATAAGTTTCTGAGTGACTTAGGCATAAAGTAACACTATAGAGCCAATATATTCCGAATTAGATATATAATGCGTATAATTGAAAGCATAAATTGATACAAATAATATACTTAAATTCACGTTGAATAGTTCTGTTTCGAGATATATTATTATCGTTGCATAATCTATAAAAGAACGTTGCAACTACAGTGACGATTATAAAATATCGTTGGTTATAGAATATAGGCAAAGGAACGCTAGTAAGTTAAGTCGTGTAAAGAACACCAGTGACTTAAGTCGGCTAAAAGAACGCGGGTAACTAAGTTGTAAAAGAACGCCGGTAACTTAAGTCGTGTAAAAGAACGCGTGAAACTTAAATCCTGTAAAAGAACGCCGTTAAAATAAGTTGGGTAAAAGAACGCGGGTAACTTAAGTCGTGTAAAAGAACGCGGGTAACTTAAGTTGTGTAAAAAACGCCGGTAACTTAAGTCGTGTAAAAGAACGCCGGTAACTTAAGTCGTGTGAAAGAACGTTGGTAACTTTAGTCTGACAAAAGAATGCGGGTTATTCAGAAATCGTATAATAGAATCATGAGTAACAATATAAAATTACATTTAAAAAAATGTAATTACAATAAATCCATTTTACAATACGTTATATTGTTTTGTATCAATTTATTACCTTCAAACACTATTATACCTATAAACCTTTGCCTAAAATGCTATGCAAATATCACAAAAAAACAACAATAAAATTCATTACACAAATCTAATACACAAAAAAACATATATCAACAAGGGTCACAGTGTGTTTCACAATCTGGAATAAAATTTTAACAAATTAGAAATATTAACACCAATGAAACATTTTATTCAATACATATAACACTGTGCAATGTAAAATAAATAAATATAAATCGGAAACAACTATTGACTAGAACTGTCTCTACATTTATAGAATATTACAATTTTGACAATGGTTTCGAACGATTTAGGTTTGTGCATATAAACCTATGTAAAAATCATTTGAAAACCACGCCATCTGGTTTAAACTAAGTAGAGCTTGCACAATTGAATACTTTTTTACAATAGTTTTAAGGTATTGTTTCTCTCTTTTTCCATCTCCTATTAACTCTTACCTCTCTCTCGCATTATTGGCCTGCCGCCGCTCCTTTTCTCTCACGGCCTTCGCTTGGGGATCAGTCTCGTCGTCACCCTCGTCCGCTGATGAGCAACTGATACCCAACATGGTATTTTAGGACTTAAGTTATGATCTATAGCACTGAAGCGGTTGGAAATTCTAAGGTTGTCAAAGTTTATGTGGTTTTGTGAGTTTCCAGAAAAAATGGCTGAATATTTAACTTTAAGGTTTTAGATGGAATAAACGTGGAACAATTAGATATGATTTATTCCAATGATCTATTCCTTTTCTCTCAATTTATATACGAACAGAATTTCGAAAGGGTTTCTAAGACATGGTCTCTCCAACTAGTCCAAAATATTACCAACAGAGTGAGTTTTAAAGCAAAAAATCTTTTTTAAATATGATCCAGCCAACGTGACTGTTGGAAAGCATGAGCAAAATCCGTGTGGGGTCACCAAACTCATTACGAATGTAACAATACAGCATGGTGGCCCACACTGTGGCGGTCCAGAGAGATGCTTCCAAATAATTGTGCCGCCGTCAAGTGAATAATATTTTTTCTATATTTCGAAAATTATTCAATATAACTTAATGCGTTAACAACATCAGATTTTCCAACCAATTACGCTCAGTTCGGGATGGAATTCGACGACGGATCCAAAAGTATAAAAATATAATTTGTTTAAAGTAGTGCGTGAGAGAGAGAGAGAACTGCCTCCTGATTCACAAATAAGCTAATATGGACCCTATTCTCATAACAACAAAGCTTTGTTAAACGACCTTACCTCAGAAAAATAATCTGAAAGTTTAAGCCTAACGATGTTACAAGGCTTTTTATGGAATAAAAAATATCCAACTACATTCAGAGTTTATTAACGAATGTTGCCATCTTCACGGTGAGGATAGGATTTCAGACTACCTCATTAACAACCCATAATGTCCCACTGCTGGGCTCGGGTTTCCTCTCAGGAGAGTGTTAAGGCCATACGTTCTTATACGGTTGGGGATAGGCAAGACAACTTTGCAGCTACGTAATCTTGTCGTTGGATGTTATCAAGCCACGCAAAGGCCTCCAACTAAATTTCACGACTGTTATCCTATGACAACAACCGGGAACGACTGCTTAAAGTGACTTCTGAACTGAGACGGTCCTGGTATCATGCCACTAGCGGTCACCCTTCTAGGTATTGACCGAGCCGTCGTTGCTTACCCTCGTTGATTATTTCTAATCACCAATTTTAACAAGCTTAGACTCTTATATGGTGAGCAAATATTGATTAAGCCAGGACGACTAGGATATATATATATATACTAATATTAGTTTTAACTAGATGTTTAACAGGCTAAGTTAATCTCTCGGAAAGTTTAGGTATGATGGATGAATGGTTTGGTATTAATATGTCACATGAAAGCACCAAGTATTTATGATGATGAACAACACAGGTGATTTAGCTTCGAACCCACTATTATTTGAAAACCGCCCGATTTCCACGTTGTGGTTAGCAACCGGGCGACCACTAGTTTCATTAATTGGTCTATTAACACCAACCCAATAAAATAGCCAATTAATATCAACTCCCCTGATGACCTATTGTTTTAAATTAATAAGCAAATGATAGTGTATTAATGATTTGTAAAAACAGCAATACCAAATTTATTAATTTCTAATATCTAATTAAATTATTTTTCTCTAGCGGCCTCAGAGGGTATTAGAGATCAGAGCCATACGCGGTTATCGCACCGCGTCGCCTGAGGCGACGTGAACCTTGGCCGAGCCACCCCTGTGGAATTTGGAGGCGGAAGTACTCGTCAAATACTATCGGCGGGTGGCCGAATACCGGGCGGAGCGTGGTTTTCGCCCCGAAGAGGTACGCAAGTGGCATGAAGCCGCCCGTCGAGCCACGATGGTTCGCTGGTCGTTCCGGCTGGAGGCTCCACGTGCTGGCTTGGCCACCGTGGAGGCTCTCCAGCCGGTCATCCTCGAGTGCTGCCGTCGGGACCTCACTGCAGTCATCGGAGGAGATCTCTGGCTACCGGCCGTCGTACGCTCCGTGGCCGGTAGCGACAGCAGGTTTACCACAGTCGCGACCTTATGCGAGGAGAAGCATCTCGCAGAAGGAGGCGGCAGAGAACACCCGGGAGGACGACCTCCACTTTTTTTTCCGGTTTTTTCCGCTCCATCCGCTTCACAGGCTAGCCGCGAGGAGGCGATGTTAGACGTGTGCTGTACCACGCCTAAATTGAGAGTTTTAAGAGAAGACGGTGCCCGCTTTAGTGCGGGCTGNGCGGGCTTGCGCTAGGAGGGGTCCGGGTGGCGTAAGAAAGTGGTTCCCGGATCCCTCCCGTCTCAGGCGCAGAGTGCACACACACCGCCCCGCCGCAAACCCCGGTGGGGTGAAGGCCAAAGGTCGTCCAAACGTAAAAAAAAAAAAGAAGTTGTCAGTATATTTGAGGGCACTGGCTTCCCAATTACGATTGTCATAGGTGTCCATGACAACCGGAACCGACGGTTTAACGTGCTCTCCGAGGCACTGGCGGGAAACACCGTCATATTCCATACTTCAGGCTGTTATTAAAAATTTCTTGTAAGAAAAGCTCAACAACACTCCAACCCGGGAATCGAACCCGAATACTCTTGATGCAGCCGCTTAAATACTATATTACGACTGATACCATCACTCATATTTGTAAATGTGTTTTGATATTAGCACATGCATTTAATGTATACTTCTCATGACCAGAAGGATGGTATTTTTCTAGTACAGAGAATTAACATTGTCATTCAACGTGGCAATGCTGCCAGCCTTCTGGGAACGCTACCAGTGCCTACTGACGATGATGCGGAGGAATTTTTTGACGCTTGTATGTAAATACTGTTGTTTATATTTTATTATTATTTCCAAGTATGTATTAATATGTAAGTAATTTTACAAACACAATTATATAGATAAAGATGTATTTTAGATTAATTATTACAGCCAAGCACAGACGATAAACCCAAGTGATGAACTACAAAATACCGTAAGCAGTACAACCACATTACATTAGTTAATGATTCCGTTTAGATTGCAATGATTCATGAATGAAACAAATGAAACGATACATAAAGCTGATACATGATGTAATTTTTGTGTTGATTTATTCGTGCAATAAATCATCATCGTAGCCAAAAGACGTTTATTTTCGTAATCACTTTTCGATTTTAGGATAAATCAATAACTTATTAATTTTAACGTAGTAATGAATAACAAAACTGACTTTTCCAATTTAAAATTCACCCTGACTAGTCCCCTAACGGTGAGTACCACCTCTCATCGACTCGTTCAACCAAAAAGGTCGCAAGTGCACTGCCGCTTGTCCTTGAACTTTCGACTAAAAGGACGGGGGTTTGGCATTCCAGTGACTTACTCACTCGGTGACAAACCACTCACTACTGCGTTTTTTTAGTGGGATTTATGTCTCAAACACGCCCATCACTGTAACTCCTGTACACCAGGATCAACAGCAGTGCCCACAAATACAGAGTGTTCTGACACTCGAGAAGTCCCAAGAAAAATTAAACTAGTAAGTAATAGTTGGAAATATAATATGTCCAATAGTGGTCCACACACTGTTACCAATTTTAAATGAGGCATTACTCCAGTCAAGTTGGCAATTCGTAAATTTTTAAACTTTAAAACCCGCGTATAGTTAATCAGTCAATATAAAAACACAGCCGTTTAATTCTACAAATTTTAAATAACCACTTACCTGTTACCTACAAGAGACACACAAATATGAACTTTATATCAACAGAAATAGAGTTGAGAATGGTATAAAAGAATTTTCAACACACTGTGACCCTGTTGTTAGCAATGATGAAGCTGAAACTATAACACATGTTAGTACAGAATATATATATAAAGTGATGTGTGCAACATTTGTCGTGGTCAACAATGGGATACAGCTTTTTGTGAAGTCCCTTAAATCCAAGATGTGAAAATTAAGTCGCATCAAAGATATTTTTATTCAAAAGATTACGAATTTTTTTTTAAATTATTTTTACTTGTAACCATGTGGTGACGGATAAAGAAAAAGAAGCGTCACCACCCGTATTTATACCGTGGTGACGTAAGAGCCGACTAAGGGGGCTAACTACCAAGACAAGAGCATCGCAAAGAGATGGAATACTTGAGACAAATCCTTTACCAATCCGTCAGGCCAGCGAGGTATAGAACAGCAAAACCTCCTTTCTAAGAACTAAGAAGAGGATTATGTCCAGCAGGGGGCTGTTGATGAAAATACTGCATGATTTGTCTTCCATCATCAATTTATTGGTAACTTAACGCCATAAAGGTATGACGACATATCTTAGTATTTTATTTGGATGTTAGAAGAAAAATATACTCAATGCGACTTATTATTGATTAAAAGAGTTATGAGGTAATTTAAGAAGACTAAAACACTAGGTCATTGTTCACCACGACACTAAGAAAATGATTGAAATGGAAAATTAGATAAAGACAATAACATGGTCTATACAGGAAAGTAATAATTTACTTTTTATAGTTTATACAATAACGTCTTTCAGAAAACGAAAATTATCTTGAAAAATTTACTACTGACGCTTTCGAAATGTATTCAAACTAACGAGAATTCAATAAGAAACAGAGTGAGAGAAGTTAAAGTCAGTTTACGGTGAAATTTCAACATCGAGATTCAGCAATGACAGCGCCATCTAGCGAACATGCCCATCTTATACTTTTTACGAAGGTATTTTTTTGTTCAATAAACTAACATAACTCCTCTCATCGTCTTTGGGGGAGGAGGTAAGAGGGTCAAGTGGGGGGTGTATGGGGGGTCGCACCTCTCTCTAACATTGTTGGCTTGTCGTCGCTCTCTCTCTCTCGCCGCCTTCGTGTCTGGATCCAGGTCGTCCTCATCCGCCGACGAACAACTATATACCACATATTTCAAAAATGATATGCTCACACTTAACATATCACGGTCACCGTGATGAGCGTGATATGTGTTATGATATGTGCGATAATACATACTGATATGTTGATTAAAGAACATTATGGCTAGTGTAATGTGTTTTTTTTTGTTAAGTTGTTGTAAGTATGAGTGTATCTTTTGCTAGATATATGCTTTGCGTTATAATCTTATAAACATTGATGTAACGAAAATACACAAGACTCAAAACAACAGATTGTGGATCACATAAAGTGTCATCCTATTTGGGGTTTGAACCCATTACACTCCAGTCAGTGTTAAGGGCGAGGTGACCGCTTAAACCACTACACCCGTACAATCAAAATTTACTCATCAATATATTGTCATCAATGAAAATGTATAAAATACTATAATACTATGTACATTAGGCAAAAAAAATGTTATAGATAAAAGTCTTAGTAGTCGATTTTTTCTTGCGAAACGAGTGATCATAGTTTGTTATACACGGACAGTTTTTTTCTGTCACTGCTTTTCCCTTTTTTTACCCGACTGCGAAAGAAGGAGGGTATGTTTTTCAAGATATCTTTGTCACACCCTAGAGCCTATGTCACGGCTTGTCTTATTTTTATGTGAGTGCTGTCAATAGACTTATCTTAGTCGTGAGGGTGATACTGGGTACGATATGGGTTATTCAATGAATTTGACAAAAATGACAAATATTAACGCAGTCGGGTTTTTTTTTTATTTTAAAATAATTTGTTTTTAATAATCATTTACTTGTTTTAATATTTGAGAGAGCACTTTTGCAGTGTTATATTAACTTATTGTTAAGAAATGCAGAACGAGAAGCATATAATTTTGACATAAATTGTTAGACAATAAGGCATTTAAATTAATTAATTCGATCAAAATCTGATTAGTATCCATTCAACATATGTGTATGNATATTGTTATCGAAAATGTATAAAATACTATGTACATTAGGCAAAAAAAAATGTTAAAGATAAAAGTCTTAGTAGTCGATTGTTTCTTGCGAAACGAGTGATCATAGTTTGTTATACACGGACAGTTTTTTTTCTGTCACTGCTTTTCCCTTTTTTTACCCGACTGCGAAAGAAGGAGGGTTATGTTTTTCAAGATATCTTTGTCACACCCTAGAGCCTGAAAAATAAGACAAGCCGTGACATATCACGGCTTGTCTTATTTTTATGTGAGTGCTGTCAATAGACTTATCTTAGTCGTGAGGGTGATACTGGGTACATCAATATTAAAAAAATAAATAAATAAATATTTTCAGTTCTTTCTGTCTTTTCAGTTATTCAATGAATTTGACAAAAATGACAAATATTAACGCAGTCGGTTTTTTTTTATTTTAAAATAATTTGTTTTTAATAATTATTTACTTGTTTTAATATTTGAGAGAGCACTTTTGCAGTGTTATATTAACTTATTGTTAAGAAATGCAGAACGAGAAGCATATAATTTTGACGTAAATTGTTAGACAATAAGGCATTTGAATTAATTAATTCGATCAAAATCTGATTAGTATCCATTCAACATATGTGTATATGCATGTATATATGTGTATGTACGCATGTGTAGGCGTGTGTACAGAGTGTAAACTCACTATCTCCGGGAGCGCTTGGAGCTGGGCGGCTTGTTGGCGAGCGCGTCGGCCGAGCCGGACGACGACGGCTTGGAGTCCAGCCCCGAGTCGGGCGGCTCCTTGCGCTTCTCTGCAACACAAGCATTGCGCACTTGCTCACCTCGCTTATACCCTGGCGGCGCGGCCGGGCAACTGCCAGGGGTACTCACTATACAGGTGATGAATAAACGGAATCACATCAATAATCATCATCACTATTTTTCCCCAATTTGTAGCTTAATGTAACAACAGCTTCTGACGACTGCTTTTGTCTAAAATCGAGAAGCCCCTTGCCAATGAGGCATTAATGGTGGGGGGAAAGTTTAGGCAGCGGTAACGTCACTCCCCTGGTGAAAGCCCTCACGACTAACCAGCTCATTCAGGCCAAAACATGTTTTCACACTAAGGCTAGGGTAGGCTTTTAAGAAATGGTAGAACTCTTAAACCGTCTGTGTGCTGTCCAGGGTCTCAGCTATTCATCCCATGGGAAAGGAGGTGAACTACCAGGACGACAGGAGCAGATGCTTGGAGGCGGAAAGCGTGATTAGACCCAACCCCACCCGTCTCACCAGAGTGATCTAGCAGGCCAAAAGCTCCTTTCTAAGGAGATGCCTATGAACAGCAGTGGACTGTTAAAGGCTGATGATGTGATAAAAATAGACTAATGGCTGCCATCATTGGACTAGCGGTTGACGTCTGAGACTGCCAATCAAGACGTCTCGGGTTCAAATCCCGGGTTGGACCAATAGTGTTATTGAATTTTCTGATTTTAGAAATACTTAATAACAACTAGGAGTTTGAAAGTTGGGGTCTGAACCCGCTTTTTACGAAATGTAGATGTATGTATACATTTTAACTAATTATATAATTTTTACCAGTCTATCTGTTTGTTCCAGCCAATCTCTGGAACGGTTGGGTTGATTTTGACGGGACTTTCACTGGCAAATAGCTTCCGATACAATTTTTTTGGACTAGCTTCGCCCCGCGTCGTTACCCTCGATAGTTGTGTACCAATAGTTGTAATACGTATAATACATACTCGTGTTAGGCAGTACGTGTCTCTCCATTTTGATGGGTGGCTCTGTGTGCAGGGGGAGACCTCCACCCACCGCTAACCGAGACACTGGAATGGTGAATAAATAAAAATGAACAACTCTTGGGATTTATTACTTGCAAAATCATTCTAACATTCAAAGTCTGACTCTATCCTATACACTCTTTTGAGTTCCAGAAGAAAACCATAAGAACCATCTGCCGTGGGAGAGCCACGCTTCGACATGAATGGGCCGATGGGCCGACTCGACCAGAGTGTTACCACGACCTCACATAAAACCGGTGTGAAATAGCGCTTGCGTTGTGTTTCACCGAGTGAGTGAGGATACCGAAGGCCATACCTCAACCCCTACCCCCATACTTATCTCCTCTCCATCCCCCAAAGGCCGGCAACGCATTTGTGACGCCTCTGGTGTTGCAGATGTCCATGGGCGGCGGTGATCGCTTACCATCAGGCGATACGAATGCTCGTTTGCCCGCTATCCCATAAAAAAAATAAGAAAATAACTACTTCTAAGTCTTTTTTATATCGTTAAAAGAAAACCCCCTCCATTAGGAATATACATCCTGTGTCGCGTGAGAGTTTACAAACATACATGAAACGGACACAGAGAACATCCAGACTAAGAACATCAATTTGTGAATCACACAAATTGTTGTCTCGTGTGGGATTTAAAAACACGACACTTGGGGCTGTAGAAAGGGGCGTGGCGACCGTTTAAACCACTGGGTCAAAAGTCTCCGGCGACACAGGATTTATATTCCTAATGGGGATAAAAAGCTACAAGCGGTGAAGTCTAACCTTGTGGTGGTGGGTGGGGATGATGCATGTCCTGGGGGTAGAAGTCGGGCGCCTCGGCGTGGTTGCGGAGCACGTTGATGGCGTCGTCCAGCCTCTCCTCCATGCGAGCACCCTGAACATACCGACACTCATATTGAACCACTAAAACACCAGTTCAACTTCTTAACTATCTCTTAATTCTGTTTAAATTATAGTCTCGTTATAATATCTGAAAAAAAGGAACGTTTGTAAGTCGAAGCCATGGTCTTAGTTCGATATACTCACAACATGTACTGTAGAAACCTACATATACTTTTATAGGAAAGTACAATTGGTTTATTGAAAAGAAACAGTACCAGATTACAGCCCTGGGGAAACTGCTCCATCTTATAAAAAATCCACCTCAAAACAGCATCTATCTTAAATTAATACTGTCCGCTTACCATCAGGCGGTTCATATTCATCAGTAATTTTCTTCGAAGACTTAATTGGGATCTAAAATTAAAATCAAGTACTGTATAACAGTGCTTAAAGTATAAATTTTCTTTAGCAATAATGATATTGCTTATTAAGTTTCATTTTACTAATAAATAATTTACTAAAAAAAATTAGTGACAAAAACACTAAAAAAATCACATACAAACGCAAAAGAAATGACACAACAGCTAAATAACATGCCACAGAATCAACTATTTACACAAATCATAATCAAATGTTTAACTACACATAGAGATATATATATTACAAACCAAAGACCTGAACCGGCTTTGAAATTCTCAGATTTCTTCTACTTTCTTTATTTCTTTATTAACTTAATGCACATGAGGTGCAAAGGCGGACTTAATGCCATTAGGCATTATCTACCAGTCAACCTACAGGTGTATAGGGGCAAACGAGCAGACGTATCGCCTGATAGTAAGTGATTACGGGCGCCCATGGACACCCGCAACACCAGATGCATCACAAATGCGTTGCCGGCCTTTAGGGGATGGGGAGTAGGATAGGAGAGGGGCTGGGGTATGGGCCTCCGATACCTTCATTCACTCCTTGTAGATGAACAAATGATACATTATATCTCACTGTATGGTCTCGCATTTGACTATAATAATATATTTTAAAGGTAATAACTCGCTGGTACATACTGCGAATAGTTTACACATGTGCTGTATTTTTATATTAATACTTTGGCTGCAATTTACATATCGTATTGCTCTCAAATATATTCGCTAGGAATCATTTTCATAGTATAGAGGGAAACGGTCATTTGATGGCCTCAATACAACATGTTTCTTACTTAATACAAAACCTGAAAATAATTTGTCTGTAATCAGCAATGGAATCGATACCAAAAGTTTTTAAACCACAGTTTATTTTATAACTAAAGACTATCAATGTTTGTTTAGACATCCTATTTAATACGTTAAATACAGTTGCCAAAGTATCCGATCTCCAGTTTCATCTAGAAATAGGTTATTTAGAACAGTTTGAATTTACTTAAAAAATTTAAATCTGTTCCTTTTTGACATTTAATATTTTATAAGTTCACAATAAGAAAATAATTAATCCTGCATATCAATGAAAGTATTGAATCAATGCTATCGAAAAAATCTAATAAAAATAGATTAAAATAAATCAGCTGATAACTTAGTAACGCTTTTATTTCTATTTATTTTATTGTAATAATTTTGAGGTGTTTTAGCTTTTGTAATAAATAAGACCAACCGTGTATACTACCCGCAGTATATATCACCCACGACACAGGTATACTCACAACATCGTTATGTTCTCGGAGGAACACCATGGCCTCGTCCAGTTGTCTCTGCTCGGCACCCCCGCCCTATACGGAACCGCGTTACAGCTTGCGCACAGAGAGGACTGAGCACCACTCTTACTGGTATATAAATCCCTCGTCTCATCTGTCTGTATGTCTGAGTGTGCGTAAGTGGGCGTGACTGACAAGTTTTTTTTATATAAGTGTTCTATGAAGATTACGGGCAAGCGCAGTTATGTACTGCAACTTCTATAAACATATTAAATTTGTATGATTTCTGTACGATTTTGGCAGTGTGGGATATTTCTTTTTGTGTTCATCTAGGACAAATTTCTATTTTTTTTATAAATAATAACAAAGTTTACTTTAGTAAATGGACTTTTTTGCATGCCTGTATATTTTGTTTGTATATATAATTTACATTATTTCTTTAATAATAATATGTTATAATAAAGATTACCCCATAAAATTTTAATTCCATAAGTCTCCAAAACAGTAAAGAGAAAATTATACATACACTATGATATTGTTTTTATTACACACGAATGTAGATTTTTGTAGAAATTCAGAACGAGTCCGTTCCTCAAACGGAGGGACTAAAACGCTTGACAAATTTCAAAACAAGACTATTTCAAAATCTAATCAACAACAACTAAAAGAGATCACAAGATAATCAAGCTACATCTACATGTATGTATATATATATATATATATACAAGTACCTACACAATATTAGGTAACAACTAGGCATGTGATGGCATATCAGTCCTCACTGTTCGCGAACTATTAAACACAACATTAAAACACAACAAAATAATATACATTGAAATATGATACAAACAATATTTTTATATATATTTAATGTTTTGGGTAAATATTTTCCTATAGTATGTATTATTAATCATAAACTTCATATAAAAATAATGTCACTGCTGTTATTTAAACAATGGCTGATATTTCTTAGCTTAGACGCTAATTTTGCGTTATTTTTATTGAATATTTTCACNGTAAAGAGAAAAATTATGCATACACTATGATATTGTTTTTATTACACACGAATGTAGATTTTTGTAGAAATTCAGAACGAGTCCGTTCCTCAAACGGAGGGACTAAAACGCTTGACAAATTTAAAAACCAGACTATTTCAAAATCTAATCAACAACAACTAAAAGAGATCACAAGATAATCAAGCTACATCTACATGTGTATATACAAGTACCTACACAATATTAGATATGTGATGGCATATCAGTCCTCACTGTTCGCGAACTATTAAACACAACAAAATAATGTACATTGAAATATGATACAAACAATATTTTTATATATATTTAATGTTTTGGGTAATTTTTTTCTTATAGCATGTATTATTAAACATAAACCTCATATAAAAATAATGTCACTGCTGTTATTTAAACAATGGCTGATATTTCTTAACTTAGACGCTAATTTTGCGTTATTTTTATTGAATATTTTCACATCAAACGTTTGCTACATGTTTACAATTGAAGAATGTTGTATCATATTTCCTATTTAATAAGTTAAAAAGAAAATTCAAAAGCTTTTATAACTTCCACTATGTTTCTAATTTAATTTAGAAAAAATAAAATTAGTTACAATCATGCTAAAAGGACATGCTGATAAATTTCACAAAGTATGTGATAATAAAGTTTTGGTAGTTGCTTGTCATAGTATTGGGAAATCCACACTGATCAAGAAAAAAACACAACAGTCCAAGCAAATACCAAATTAGTTTGTCTTAGAAAATTCGTACAAAAAGATATATTTGCATGTGCTTGATCGTATCAAAAACAGATTATAGATCCTTTGAAAATATATATTATAGCTTCAAATACAAGACATATTAATCATCTAAAGTGCCTTCATTGACGTGTAGTGCATTATGAGATCATCAATATAAACGAGATTTTGGCACTGCAAATAACCTTTCTGAGGCATGGTATCAACCCACCTATTTCAGCAACTCACCATAACGGCACTATTGAACACTGGCATGGGTTGATGGTGTCCATTTGGTAAAACTGCAGCGGGGATAGGAGCGTGTGGTGTCGACGCTGAAGGGGGGGATGACACACCAGAAGAGACCCAATTTGATTGCTGTAATTATGAATTTGTAAATTAGTAGAATTTAAAACTAGGTCATCAATATAAAACAGCTATAAATTATAGAATTCATAATTGCTTTTAAAACATAGGTTTTCTTTATTGGAGTTTAATTTTAGTATAATACAAGAAATATTATTTTCGTATTAGGTATTATTTATGAAAAAATAATTTGCTAAAACTTTTTTATGAAAAAAGAATTTGCTAAAACTATATGTAGTATTTTCAATACTTATTTAGTGATTTCCTGACAATAAATCCAGATCAAACATTTTTTTTTCTAATTGAACTAAAAAAAAATTCCAGATGTTATAGCTTGATACGTCACTAATAAATAAATAAATAAATAAATATTTCCGACATCTAACACACAACGCCATCTAGTCCCAAACTAAGCAGAGCTTGTATTATGGGTACTAGACAACTGATATAATACTTATATACTTTTTTTTTGTAAATACATACATATCATACATAGAAAACACCCAAACTCCGAAACAAATATTTGCAGATCATACAAACATTTGATCCGACGCGGGAATCGAACCCGAGACCTCAGGAACAGCAGTCGCATACGCTACCGTAATACCGATATCGTAAATTTTGATTTCAGTCTTTAACAGGGAATTAGAAATAAGCCTCTCCTTTGAAAGAAGGTTATTCTGCTTAACAATAATTAATTAATGTTCTTACAGAAAAAAAATAGTTCTAGCAGTAGCATACCTGTCCATTATGATGGTGTACATGATGTTGTGTGTGCGTATGTGCAGGTGAGTGCTTGAGAGGTGCAGGCGGGCCGGGTGGTGCGGGGTACGAACGCGCATGTAGCGGAGGCGGCGAGTGTACAGGTGTTGAGGGCGACGAGCCGTACGACGATAAACTACCAGCTTCCGCTGCTCCCACTGTTGGGGTACTCGCGGACCCTCCATATATCTGAAAATCATATAGTCCTGATCAATTACAGAGAGAACAAGTGTTTTATTCTTGAGTGCTGCATGAATAGATTCAGGATTTTCTTTTTTCTTAAGAATAGGGGCAAACGAACAAACGTATGTAGACGTACGTGACAAGGGCGTTGCCAACCTTTGGGTTTGGGGAGGGGGAGGAGGAGAGGGGTCAGGGTATAGTCCTTCGGTATTCTCACTCAGTCTATGAAACACAGCGCAAGCGTTGTTTCACACAGGTTTTCAGTGAGGTCGTGGTATCACCCCGGTCGAGCCGTCGTCGTCAAAACTTCACGCTGTGGGCGAATTTTTTCCCATATCTTAATTAAGCTCACTAAGTTAAATTTAAGTTTCTTATAACTTAAAGCTACTAACCGGTTGCAAAGACGGTTTGGTGACGAGCATGGGATCTGTGGGCGAATGATGAGGTGCGGCGGCACGGAAGGAGGACATCGGCGGCAAAGGGAGCTCCGCCCCACCGCCTGCCTCACCCACTGGGGCGCCTGCTATACCTGGAACATTAAAATGCAATGATGACATGACGAATCTACAAGCCACGGGAAGAATCCGTACAAAATAGTGAGAGACACATGATTGGCTTTGTGTCTTTAATTGTAGTACCAATTTATTAAAGTATATACTTGATAAAAGCTGTATTGACTGAGAAAATATGAAGTCTTTATATTTTCTCAGTCAATACAGCTTTCATAGTACAAGCTCTGCTAAATTTAAAGCTTGCATTGTGTGTCAGATTACCGATATATTTATTAATTATACATTCCAGGGCACTATTTTTTATGTTTAATTATATTTCGAAGCAAGTAACTGATGACATGAAAAAAAAGCGAGCTTATTATCCTCGACTTTTATATTTCAGAGTCTTGTGCTCCAGGGCAATCCGACGAAATAATAAATTTTTGAGAATCTACTGAAAAAACCAAATTCTAACCTAATTCTTTGACAAAAATCGATCATACAGGATAAGTTTCATCAGAACATTTGGTAAGTGGAGCAATCCGTTGTGAAAATAAAATGTATTCGTTACCAGGCGACGTTGCATAAGGGTCGTGCTGGTATGGAGGCGGCGGCGGCTGATAGTAGGGCGCGGCCCACTCGCCGCCCGCGTAGTACGTTTCCTGGTACGCGCCGCCTGCGCCCGCGCCTTTGGGGGATGCGTACCGCGACGGAGAGTCGTGGCCGAATTCATCGCTGCCATACTGAAACAATACAACATTCAAATTTAAAATAGGTAACTCTTAATACAATGCATCAAATAGAAGATATATTATTCTTATCTGATATTCAGGTAAAACTGGTTGACCTTATAGCCGACCCCAACAAATCTAAACTTGGGAATAACAAAGGTTAGGAAGATGATGATTGCTCATTGTTGTCATTACAGATTTTACATACATACACAAACATAAAGATTAATACACTCTCACAATAAATCAAAATATGACATAGTTATCGGTGTGATTCATAACCAGTAGATTCAGATTTAGTACATATTGTGTTCATTAGTCAAATATATACGCGACAAAGTCAAACATTGCTTAATGTCTTTTATTTCATTTCATTGTAAAAGCGGCAAATATTCTAATTTTTAGAGTTTATTCGCCAACAGATTTTCATGTTATAAATCAAATTACAAATAAAATATTTTGGTATAATAAATTTAAATTTAACCCCTTTCGTATCTGTTAAGGAACGAAGGTAAACGTCTAAGTTACTCAAAACCTCAAAAAGAATAATTCCCAAAAAAAGGGAAAATCGTGCTTGTATTTGTGAAATATCATCGTTTCTTAAAAACTATTAGTTCCAAATCCCAGCAGACTACACATTTCAAACGTGTGAAGAATGCCCATCCTTGAGTTGGAGAATGTGAAAGCTATGAGTAAAGAACCGATGGCTGGACGCCAACCATCCTTTATTACGAATTCATTGAATTATTAATTAATTAGCTGTTAACATTACTTGTACGTGGTATGTTAAATTAAAATATGTTTGATGTACGCCGCATATGTAAGTATTAAACACACAGTTTTACTAAATAAATTAATTCATGCTTTTCTCCTTTCTTCAGGTTAGAAAATGACAACAACCAGACATTGCTTTAATATTTACAAAAGTTTAATTATTTATAAATTTACAGAAAGAACAAGCCGACAGGAGATTGATCAAATGTCATAAGTGCGATGCAGGCTCTTGACTTAGAAGAGTGCATTCTCGATCTACAGAAACTTCACTCTCTCGTTGAAATGCAACTTAGCTGTTGTTTAAAATCTCGCTAGCTTTGTCTATTACCTAATAATATGTAAAAAAACTATTTCCCATGTACATAATTTATCTTAATTTCCACAAATCATTTTCTAAAATACGATTACGGTAGTACCGTCCAAATCAGTATCAAAACACGACGCTGTCCAAACCTGCGTTTGCGCACAATAGTGGTCTTCCATTTCAGTTGTGTTGCGACACTGGAGGCTAAAGCTCGTGTAATTGCAATTATTGTTAGTTATGTTATAATAACCAGTTTAGTAGAATTAACTGTTTCATAGCTCCATATGAAGAGGTTTTAATTATTCAGATTGTACCTGCATTACCTTAAAGTGCATAAGGAAATCAGGTGAATAATAAATATGAATTTCTGTATCTGTTTGATTACCATTACAAACTTCGGAACAATATTAACTCACGTATACGTTCGTCCAACTGGGGGTTCTAACTTCGATAATTCCACGTGTCAGAGAATGAAAGTCACAAATAATTTTAAATTAGTATACATAAATTATGTTTTGAATGCGTACATATTCTCAGGCATCTCTTATAATAAAGAAGAAAGCAAAAAATAATAATAAAACTTTCCGAAATAGAAAAATTAGACTTTTATATACATAAGTAATGTAGGTATGTGGTTTGGCTGATTTAGGGTTAACAACGATACTGTGTGAAACGTTATTTATGTCAGTCCAACATAAGAGAACGTACTCCATCCAAAATAGGTGCAAGAACTTTTATTGTGAGATGCAGGATTTTATACTTATTTTGTACTCCACTTGATCTTGGTTATATAAAACATCTAATAATACCAATAGATTATTAGTACTAAAAAAACATAACTTTGCTCGATGTAAATATACTTTTGACATCGCCAGTTACAAATCGCGGACAATTACAATCGTATTAGAGTGGAGTAATGTCGCAACTTTACAGATATGGTGCTGGTCTTGCTTTGTCGTCTAATTTGGGCGACTCGGCCACTTGGACAGTCGTGGTACATTCAAGGCAGCTGCCTACAAATACTAGCTAATTGTGTAGAATGGAAGTCAAACGGATTGATTGAAGATGGTGGTCTAGTGATTGGTGGCACTGACTGCTAAGTCGCAGCGGATTCGATTCCCAACAAGGACAGATAATTAAGGCATGAAAATTGATCTCTAATACGTGTGTATTTGGAAGGTTTAAAAAAACTAGTCAAGTCCGGCGGTATTAACTGAAGTTACTCCTTACATCGACAGCTATCTGCCACTGAAAGTTCCATTAATATCAATTCAACCGTTCAACACACTATCATTTAGATTTAGTGTAAAACTGTTAATTTAAAATTACAAACAAACACTTTAATTTTATTCTTTTGTATAGATGTATATCAGCAGTCTGGTCAAAAAACAAGTATATACGCTGCCTAGTTTCGGGTCAGAATTAGGAATGCCTAAACCCTAATTCTATTTAAGGTAACTTTTAAATATTCATATTAACGGTTTTACCCATGAGTCACTCGCAATATTTATAATGGCGAGTTGTCAGTCACCCCTCGCTTGTGTTTTGTATGTAGAGTAGCTGCGCAAGCGCATTCGACTGTAACGACCATAACCACAGGTTTACCTAAGGTGTACGTGTAAGAAGAGTATTTCATTCTAGGTGTAATCAGCATTCTGATAATTTTTTGTAAATATGCACTTTTCCATTATCACAGGCACAACAAATAAATAAAATTAAACTTTACACGTATACACTTTCATATGCCTTTGCATATGAAAGTGTATACGGTACCTACATGAAAAAATTCATTTTTAAAGTTTCTGTCTGTTTTCCGGCTAATCTCTGAAATGGCTGCACAGAATTTGAAGAGACTTTCACTAGCAGATAACTGATGATATAAGGAATGACTAACACTTTATTAGATTCACTTAACCCGTTGCCAGCGGATAATATCGCTCGCTAGTTTTAGACTAAGAACCATTAAATCGGCAATATTTACTAAACATAAAGTACTAGTTGACTCACAATTTGTCTGTGTCTCTTGAAAATATGTATATTTCCTGTTTTTGCAACATTTTTAACTAAACTTCGGCCTATTGATCACAGCCTGATGTTGCTCCATCTTCTCAATTAATGAGTTGTCTATGTATATATAACCAAACAAACACTTTAGCTTTTTAATATGAAACAATAGTAATATAGATATCACATCAAATAGGACATAGGCCTCTCCTTCGTTCCATCAAATATACATTTGTATTCTGAACTTCGCCGCTACTCCGTCCGGTAGGCGCTGACCCTATCACAGACGACTCACGACAACGTTGAAGGTCGCCGCATCCCTTGACAAAGGCCACGGTGAGTCCCTAAAGTATACGTGCCGACACGTAACTTGGCCAGAATTCAGCGATGTGTGGTTAAGTTCGCGCACAAAATAGAAGTGTAGTCGACTGACGCCCCATTCGCTTGTTCGGAACGGTGCTTCCACAATCCCCGCGGCCCTACATCAATCAAAGGCACCTAAAAAACTAATTCTGCGTATCTAATGAATGTTGCCAATTCACGTGCCGATCTCTATAATAGGACTACGTGTTTACGTTAATTCCTGTCAAGATAATATAAATGCACGTTTGCTGTCTCCAATCACAATTTTTTCTACGAATTTGTGATAAGATCGAGTTAAGATAACGTTTATAAAAGATTACTCACTATCACAAACAACTAACAATAGTGAACGCAGACATACTACGTGACGTGTTCTTAGGGGGAAAAAATGCTTTTAGATAATCACACTGGCTCACAGAAAACAGGTGTGAAACAGCGCTTGCTCTGTGTGTCACCGAGTGAGTGAGGATACCGGAGGCCCATACCTAGACCTCTTTTTCCATCCCCATTCTTCTCCCCATCTCCCAAAGGCCAGCAACACACTTGTGACGACTCTGGTGTTGCAGATATCCATGGGCGGCGGTAATCGCTTGCCATCAGGCGTTACGTCTACTCGTTTACCCGCGATTCCAGAAAAAAAACAAAGGCAGGGGAGGTTTTAGGTTTGGGTAACATAGACAATATCGTCTATAGGAATTTTGTGTTTTAGCTTTTTACAAAAATAACAAGCGATATTTAAAATTACAGGCGGTATACGTTTCATCTTTATCAGTGGTAGCGCAGTAGTCGAAATTCAACCTTTTTTTTTACCTTTCTCCACTCATCGTACATAAAAACCTTTAACTGTAACAAATTTCATACTCCCTTGTTCCTATAAGTTTGGTAAAAAGGGGTACAAAGTTTTGCCATACATAAAAAAATTGCAAAAACAATAAAAAAATATATTTAGGGGTAAAGCCCTTACAATTTAGGGGTGTGAAAAATAAATGTTAACCAATTCTCAGACCTTTTTTTTTTTTTTTACCTGACCTGACCCATATGCATATAAAATTTCATAAAAATCAGTACAGCCGTTTCGGAGAAATTTGGTAACAAACACCGTGACACGAGAATTTTATATATTAGAAGATTTTGTTTTTATCGTAAACAATTGTTTAATCACATTTATGAGGGCAAGTACTACATTCCTCACCGAAAGGGATGTGGGATACGAATGTAACCTACCAGTACATCGAACCCACTACACAACATAATATACACCAATGAGTACAACTACTTAACAAGTACAAATTAGGAGCAAGGACAACCTATTGTTTAGAGATTGAGCATGATAATATACGTTTATTACTCATGCACCGGCCCTCTCACTCCGACTGGACGATGGTATGTTGTAGACCGAGCGGTAAGTAAGCGGTTACCGACAGTTCTGCAATAGCATGAACTTGCTTAAAGGGAAAACTTGAAAATGTTCCGTTAATCTAAAAAATAATGTGCAAACGCTTTTTCTATAAGGTAGAAAAGTGTTTGACTCTTAATTCGCATATTTAATGATGTAATAAATCAGTTTGTTAAAACTTATACCATTTCTTTTACACTATCATCAACAACCCAATGATACAAAAGCATCACTAGACCGCCATAGTGTGGGTCACCATGCTGTATTGTTGCATTCGCAATAAGTATGGTGACCACCACTTTTAGCTTCTGTTAATGCTTTCAATCGGGCAGAGTAGAATCAATTTGGAAAGTCCACGCGTAAAAAACAAAAACCTAGAATAGTCCACTACTGGACCTAGGCTCTCCTAAGAAATGTAATTATGGCGCTATCTGTTAACTTCAATTTTTAACACTCCATCAATCTCAACTTTTTTTTATGGAACAAGGGGCAAATGAGTAGACATCCGTTTCGCCTGATAATAAACGATTACCGCCGCCCATGGACACCACGCGTTGCCGGCCTTTCGAGGATGGGGGGAGGCGTTAGAGGATCGGCACACCGGTTTTCAGTGAGGCCGTGGTATCACTCCGGTCGAGCCGGCCCATTCATACCGAAGCGTGGCTCTCCCAATTGGATCTTTTACAATGCAATTGATAAATAAATAAAATATAATTTAAAACATTAAAAAAACTGGCTTATAAAAGTCGGTTCCAAACAGAGACACAAGTGAACCTAATAAAAGCGCGTTAAAAAAGAAACTTCCTTTCCCATAACGAAAAAATATATATTGCATTTGTCAGTACAACATTCCTACGTACAAACGAATGCACGTCTAAGGTCCGTATATAGATAGAGACACACAGCTATGTGTCCGTCTAAATATAACTATAGTTCCAGTTAAAACAATTAGTACCAGTTAAATTTAAATTATTTTAAAAGAACCGCATGACTAAGTGTACAGTAATATGTATTAATATAATAGTTGATTAAAACACGGCGCCAGTCATATTTTTGTTCGATGGTGCATCATTTGTTTACATATGCGGAAGAATACTTCTCTGAAATGTTTTATGTATTAAAAATGACATTATTGCCATGTATAACTTAAATTATTTTAATTTAATAATAACAAGTTTACACATCTCACACAAGGTCCTTTAATACGAAACTGGGTAGACCCCACAATAATTATTTTCACGGGAATTAACGCGATCACTTATGTAAATGTATTCCTCTGATTTGTCTGACGTTTCAACCAGGTTGCACTGGCCGTGGTCACAGGCTGACAGTCAGCCTGTGACCACGGACAGTTTTACGAGCGACTGCCATTAAACCATACAGAACCGAACATGTGACCACTAGGCCCAGGGGCTCGTCAAATAATGAATTAAGCTGAAACTATCCGTCCTTTAAATTTTAAGATCGTTAGAATCGGGACATTCACTATATATCTTTATACAATAAGACTTGATAGAACGGTCAGATATGTAAATAAATATAGTTGAATTGCCATTTCTATCCCCCTAAAGATTTTATGCATCCAAAGTTATTTTTCTCAATCCTTCTGAGATAAATAGCATTGATTCAAGCGATGCTGGGCCTTATCTTTCAAGCTCACACGATCCCGAATGCCAAAGCATCCGCATATAATGTGTATAAAAATAAACTAATTAATTATATGTATGAGTCAAGCGATTTAAATCATTGTTCCCACATTGTTGGTTCTTGCAGGGCGGCGCGTGGTGCAAGTCATTAGATACTGGCTTTTAAAGGCTTGGCCACTCTTACAGTACAATAGACTAAGACGCTTTGGATTTCGCTTCTGGGGATAAATACTTTTTCATGTGGAAAAAACGAGTTAAAGTAACATACTGAATTTTATACCAATTTCCACGTTTTCACAGATCGCAGAAAATCCTGAAGAAATATGTCATACTTCGCAAAAAAATATGACGTGCAATAACAGCGGACGTGCTGTTTTTAAACGATGTGATGAAGGAATGTAGTCCTTCGAATCCTCAAGGAAATCTCTTAAACATGGCCAGAAGACATGTAGGCGGTGTACAACAATCAATGACAGAATTTATAACGCGCAATATTAGACTCTACCTATTGATTACGGCTTTTATTTACATTAAAAGATGCAAGTATTAATTTACAATACAGTTTAAAAAAGCAGATAAAAAAATTGTGTTGATAAATCAGCCAGAGAAGGGAAATTTATTAGTGTAGGTTACCTAAAGCTGCCTTTATCTTTCTAAAACTTTTATAACATATTCTGATTACGTGCTTTGATTGATTCCTTATTGTATGGTATTAAGTAGTTATAACTTTAATGTTGGTAGTTACTATAGAATACAATGAGGCTGACATAATCATGTTTGATTGAAAGCCTCTAAATAAAATAAAATATGTAAACGATAAAGATTTAAAAAAAAACTTTTATAACATATATACGCGCTTCAGGAATAATGTATGTAATGTATTTTTAAATAATAATTTCAAATGACTTGATAAATGTCGCTTATGACTTGCAGCATACAATTTACACAGAAACTATGAAGTCATTTTTCATACCCGCCTGTATATATATTCAGAATAGAGTGCGCTTTAAATAACAGTTCACATGACTCATCAAATGGATTCTGATAATCCCACCTATTTGATAAAATCCCAATCAACATGTGTCTGTTGAAATCTTTCGCACGGGGTTTTCCTAAGTATTGGATATGCATTCTTGGGATTCAGTGCAGCACCATTTAACGGAAAAGAACATGAACTACTTCGAATTTCAAATAATCCTGTATCGCACAATGAAAGTTCTCATGAATTAGTATAGGGCGCGGTAGTTCCATGGGAGGGGCTGCGTTAAAATCACTTGTATCCTCACTCACTTGTTAAAACACTGCGCAGGCGTTGTTTCACATCGGTTTTCTGTGAGGCAGTGGTATCACTCCGGCCGAGCCGGCCCGTGCATGCCGAAGCACGTCTCTCCCACGATTTTAATTATTATTATCGATAAATGTTATAACAATAATATCACCCAAAGTATCCTATAGATAAACTTGAAGGACACGATTCAATTCAAATTAATTTTTTGACATCCTTTGTCCTGACAATAATTGTATTCCTTACGCGCCACCCCCGAGCGAATCTAACACAATATTCTTTAACAAAACAAAATGGCGGGATATCACATAACAGACTCCATTAAGACATGTCAAAAGGCGACGGCGAATATTGAATTACTGACAAAAAATATTGTTAAGTGCCATTCTGTTGAAAAAAAGACGTATCAGAGCGAGTTTGTCTCGAATACCGGGGGTTTTGTATGCAGCCATGAATTTAACTATTATTAAGTACTACTACTTACTAGTATGTAAAGAGTAGTAGAACAATCCAAATAAATAAAAAATATCAACAGTCAAAGAAAGTCTCGTCGAAATCGGTGCAGTCGTTCTAGAGATTAATCGGAACAAGCAGACAGACAAAAATTGAAAAAAAAATGTTATTTCGGTATATGTACCGTGTATATATATATACATATGTTAATAAAATGCGGTTATTTTTATGTTACAAACCGACACTCCAATTTTTAATTATTTGTAAAGAGTAGGTATAAATGGGAATGTTTGTGAGGATAGATGTATGTATATTTGTTACTCTTTCAGGCAAAAACTTTACAGTAATATAACTTACACGTCACAATAACATATAGACTACTATTTATGGCGATAAACGAGATATACGCGAGCGAAGTCACGAGCAAAAACTAGGATTACAAATGCGAAAGTTTGTGAGGATGAAACTTTGCAGTTATATAGCTCATCTATTAGAATAACACATAGACTTATATTTGCTGCGATAACGTGGTCAGAAGCTAAGGCTAGGCTAGGCTAGGCTATTGGACGAACTGGAAGGGATCTGGATGTCGTAAGAAAGCGGTTCCTGGATCCTTCCCGACTCAGGCGCAGAGTGGCACACCGCGCCGCATACCTCGGTGGGGTGAAGGACCGAGGGCGTTTCCACACGTAAAAAAAGACTATCGGACGAAATACTCAGGTCACAAATTATAAATATAAAATATACATTCAAATTCAAAACTTTTACTATTGCGTTTGCAGTCGTTTAAAAACCCCAGCCACTTCTACAAACAATAACTTGTCATATAACTCAATGCGTGTATATTTAGCGCAAAGCTTGGACGCGGTACTCCGTACTGTAATTGTCGGGGTATATTTAAGACGCGTGGGCAACGATTATCTAATAGAGAGACAGTGAGTACACGTGTAACTAATGTAAATATAAGCATTACGACTGTACCTTGGAGGGTGAAAGCAGGAAGGGAAAAACCATCAATCCTATATACCTGTACAATTTATACTAGTTATGGACTTCAAAAATTCTTGTTGTATGGCGATACGAATCTACAATTGCGTTAAATGTCTTAACTGAAACCTGTTTAAAGGTACTTTATTATTCTTACCCTTAAGCAAATGTTACTAGACAGCTAACGAAGTTCTCATTGATAAAGAAATCTATATTTTAATACGTGAAGCAAAAACTTCTGACCCCTTTTCACAAAAAATGCGCGGACGGAGGAGTATAAAACTTGGCACACTTATAGTTTATATGTAGGAGAAGCGCAGAACGCTAATATTTTTAAATAATAATGCTTACAAATTACATTAAATCAACAAATAAAACATTACACACACAGCCATGCGTTTGACACACACATACACAAAAAAACATTATTTGTGTCAAAGTCAAACTAAAAAGATGATTATTTTTTGTCTATACTGTCATACTGAATGTCACAAGTAGCCATTATGAAATCTTGGATGGTTTTTTGTCTTTGCGAAAGACGGTCCCCATTTCATGTAATCCACATTTTTTATATTTTTATCATTAATTCCATCACGACGAAGACTTGAAGACTCGAAGACTTAGAATTGAAGACTTGAAACACTTGACATTGGCAGAAATAGCTGATCCGGCTGATTGCCATTCATCAAAAGAAGAAGAAATCTTGGATAAAAGAGGTATAAAGACAAAAGAAATCCTAAATAGTTCTAACTAAAAATTTAAAAGAATTATAGTCGAATTTCGACCTCTAGGCGACCACTGGTATAATTAAATAATAAAATAAAATAATAAATAAATAAATGTTTATAAATAATAATAAATATTTTCGGACATTTAGCGCACAACGCCATCTAGTCCCAAACTAAGCAGAGCTTGTACTATGGGTACTAGACGATTGATATTAATACATATATACTTTTTTTTGTAAAGACATAAATATTATACATAGAAAATACCCAAACTCCGAAACAATTATTTGTAGATCAAAAAACATTTGGTCCGACTCAGGAATCGAACCCGAGACCTCTAGGACAGCAGTTGCATACGCTGCGCATACGTCTCGTGTCGCATGTCATAGTCAATTATAATGCTATTGTCTGACCTATGACTAGTTTATAAGATTTAAAATTTGTGCACCAGAAGTGATAGGATATAAGGAACGTACTATATTCTAACAAATTATTTTTTTCTATCTTACTTGCCTATTGCTCTATTTTCAGTCCCATTTACCTGGACTTATGAGTATGGTATCAATTAACCTACTGTCGTAAATTGCTGAAGAAATACTTATATATTAACAATACAATATAATTTATTCAATCGATTGTCGTCACTTGTTGGAACTTGTTATGATACATTCTAGAATTAACTCGCTAATAGAATTTAATAGTGGAATAAGTCCACGAGACTCTAATTGTGAAATATAATAATACAATACATAATAATTATTCTATAATGTGTATGTATTTAGAACAATAGGCATGGTCTTATATTAATACACACAAATTTATTTGTCCACAGGCCAGGTTGAGCGATGATTTGCGCAAGAGCTAGATGCGAGAATCCATAGATCGAACTAAGTGGCGTGAAATTGGAGAAGCCTATGTCCAGCAGAGGACTGCGATAGGCTGATGATGATGATGATATTTTCCCTGATTGATTGATTTATTAATCAAAACCTAAACCGTTGAAGCTGCAAACGTGATATTTCAGTAGATGATGCTTTTTATCATGTATCACCCAAAAAAAAAGACTTATGAAAACCACAAGGGGTTAAAATAAAAAAATGGACGGAAATTTGGAAATTCGTTATTTTTATAGTTACAAAAATATATTGACATAATTATAGTTCTAAAAATTTTACTCAAGAAATTTAAATAGCTTTAGCTACAACTGAAAAGATATTAATTTGTGTTGATTTAATCCTATTAATATTATAAACGCGAAAGTTTGTAAGGATGGATGTTTGTTACTCTTTCACGTAAAGACTACTGAATGGATTTTATGAAACTTTACAATATAGCTTATACATTAGAATAACACATAGACTACGATTTGCCGCGATAACCGACATATACTCGGGCGGAGCCGCGGGCTTAAACTAATACGTGGGAGAGCCACGCTTCGGCATGCATGGGCCGGCTCGACCGGAGTGATACCACGGCCTCACAGAAAACCGGTGTGAAACAGCGCTTACGCTGCGTTTCATCGAGTGAGTGAGGATACCGGAGGCCCATACCCCAATCCAACGCCCCCTCACCATCCCCCTTCCCCCCAGGCCGCCATAGTGTGGGTCACCATGCTGCATTGTTCTTTTTCGCATTGAGGATGGTGACCACCACTCTTGGATTCTGCTCATGCTTTCCATCAGGCAGGGCAGAGTCATTTTGGCAGATTAAATACAAAAAAAAAAAAAGTATTTTGTATATATAATTTTATTTACTCGTGTCGCGGTATTTGTAACCAAACTCCTTCGAAGCAGCTGGACCGATTATAATGAAATTTTTTGTACATATCGGGTATGTCTGACTAACAATCGGCTAACGTCTATACAACAATAATGTCAAAAATATTTCCTAGAAATAATGTATACGGCAAAACAACGTTTGCCGGGTCAGCTAGTGTTTTATAAAAACCAACTTACCCCACTCTCTTGACTTGTGGTAGCAGGCGGTTGCAGCCCATGTTCTTCGTTATATCTTCTCCTTGCTCTGTGCCTCAGCAACGCGGAAGCGTCAGGCTGCCCAAATTGAAATATATGTTCGTCCTTTGCACTTAAAAACACTTTATCAGCACTGTATTCAAATTCTTTGCCCGTAAAGTCTGTGGTTATGTACTCCGAGCGAACACCGTCGAGGATTTCTGACGAGAGTCGGACACTATCCGAAGTCTGGCGAAGGTTTACATCGGACTCAGGTCTGTAGTTTTCACATATTTGGTTGAAGGTGTTGAAGTACTCGGTCGCCAGGTCAGTTTTTGGTTGGTACGACACTTCCGCCACGGGTGGCGGGTCAGCCGGCAAGAAGTTGCCGTCCATGATGCTGATATCGTGCCTGATCGCCATTTTAACGTCACCGAATCATTTGAATTTGAATCTTTTGCCCGATAGACGCATAACTCATAACGAAATATTTTTATGAACGACATACCATATTTATATTAACACTGTACACTCTGTTTTATATTTCACTAAGATAAATAACTTAATCTTTTGTCTGTGTTTATGTTGAATTGCTATAAAAAGTAAGTAAAAAATGTGGTTAAATGTGTATGGTCACAGAAATAAGAGCCAAACTTATCATCGTATACGTGCGAACATTTCTATGTGCAGGTACTTGTAATGTGCAATTTTAAACAACCTTATTTCTTGACTATTTTAATATTGGTTTTCATCTATATAATGTGAAGATTTTCAAAATTGTTGAATTTGAAGTAATTATATGCTTTAGTTAGAAATCTTATAGAGTAAAACTATACTTTACTCTATACTTTCCACGCATAATATGTGTTTATTTACAAAAAAAGTATATAAATATCCTGTAACTCATTCTTGCTGTCCCAGTACAAGCCGAGTTTAGTTTGAAGCTAGATGTCGTTGTGTGTTCGATGGTCGAAATACTTATGTATTTATACATACAGCATATACGTTGGTTTGAGATGCTATTAAAATATACAATCCAAACTATATTGGCTAATAAAATGAGACACTCCAAACGAACGAAGTTCGACCGCAAGGTGATCTCTAGCTTAAATCAAATCTCATCGCATAGATAAAAACGACAAAACAATTTCCTGCTTTAAAAAATCGGCAACAAATAATTTTATACGCGAATAGATTTTTATAATGGATTACCACCCGACTAGTATGCGAACATCTGACCGCAAAACCGACTAATCTCGCGGACTTTCGGGATAAAAAATAATTAACAGCGGTGTACGTTCCTATAGAAACTTTTCGCACCTTGCGAAGCCCATGGGAACGGTCGTCGAAATTTCTTCAACCGAAAATCGAAGTCGTTACAATAGAGCAGGTAAGGGCTTTTGTGATCGCTGAAAGGGTGAGTATTGTCATATTTCTTGACATGTAACGCTCTATATATTTAACTTATTATATATAATAGATAAAAGAAATTGAATGGTTCAGGAGTATTTCCCACACATCATTTGCTAGTCCACTGCTAGACATGGACCTCGTCTTGGAAAGGGAATTTCGGCTTCGCGTTGGTATAGGGTTTGGTACAAGTTTTACTTCTCTTTGTATTGTATCCTTTTAGCTTCATTAGCTATTAACTATTAGGCTTTCACGGCTAAAGCGCTGAATTTCGGTATTGAGATTGATTGGAGAAGAACATAGGCTACTTTTGTCGCGATCATCGACATACACAAGAGGTTAGACGCGCGCTAAAACGCTAGGGTTTATGTAATATAGTAATGACGTTAAATAAATAAATAAATATTTCAGACATCTTACACACAACGCCATCTAGTCCCAAGCTAAGCAGAGCTTGTGTTATGGGTGCTAGACAACTGATACAAATACATATATAATCTTTTCTTGTAAATACATACATATTATACAAAGAAAACACAAAAACTCCGAAACAAACATTTGCAGATCATACAAACATTTGGTCTCCGACCCGGGAATCGAACCTGAGAACTCAAGCACAGCAGTCGCGTATGCTACCACTGCGCCACCGAGGCAGGTAGTTATATTACTAACATGTATAGAATTCGATTTAATAACAAAATCGTGCGTGTACATGTGATCAGTCATCAGTCAACAGGTGTACATAATAAAATAAAACATCTCTGTCTACCACCATAACGATACACATGCGTGAATACAAAAAAAAAAGGTAAACAGCTGATCAGCACTGTGTAATGTGAAAGGTTTTCTTTAACACTGGCCCAGTTTTTTCTCCCTAAGGCATCGTTGGTCATATGACACATTCTTTGGATTGGTTTCGGGTAAATTTCACACCGCTTCGCACGACACCACACCTCAGGACTGTGTGTACTTGTGTGAAATCAAACAAACTATCTTTTTATCGAAACAAGTGATGAATTATTAAAAAAAAAATGTGTACACAGTGTCACTCTCACGTCTAGGACGAATGTATTGACCCGTGGCAATAAGGCGTGCCAAAGAAATATACATACATACATACACTCGAAAAACATAACCCTCTTTCTTTCACAGTCGGGTAAAAAGCGCTGTTTTTTACATAATACAATTCAGTCGACGAAATTCGAACATAATTATTTTCCTTTATTTTGTTTTTTTGGCTTTCTGGCCTCCTTCTCCATATAAACTTTACTGTGTCAAATTTCATACACCTCCGTTTGTATGACTTTAGTAAAAAGAGGTACACAGTTTTCACTTGATTATATATATATTATCGTTACGTTGATAACACACGGTGGTCCTTTGATCCCACACTGGGCCGAGCCGGTAACTAGACTACTCATAAACACAATAGACAATAATAATAATAACAAAATACTCCCAAGTTTTTTTTATTGAATATCAAACACATCGTCACATCATCATCAGCCTTTGACAGTCTACTCCAGGACGTAGTCTTGTCCTTAGAAAAGAGGTTTTGGCCTACAACACGAAGCTAGCCAGGGTTGGTATGGGGTTTTTGTCATGGGAGGGGTCCGGATGGCGTAAGAAAGCGGTTCCCGGATCTCTCCCGTCTCAGGCGCAGAGTGGCACACCGTGGTGGTTTAGTGGGTAGTCTGGCGAGTCAGTCAGGAGTCCCACACAAAGCGAGCCCCCTGTCCCCGCGGGGGGGAGCGAAGTGCGTAAAGGCATTCCACAACGTAAAAAAAAAGGGGTTTTTGTCAAGGTTTCCATCTCTTTGCAGTGATATTGTCCTGGTCATTTGTACCATTAGCCGACCCATACGACACCTATGGGGTGAATAGGGGTGAAAACACTTCGTATTCTAATCCGTCACCATTCGAATTTCAAATACCATGCAAAAGTTATTTCAGTCTATTTTTGTTGTATATCTATAAATGTATATGTCGCCTATGTCGGTACCTCACTAGTCCCGCGCTCTCACACGTAACAATTTTATACAGAAACGTTCAGCCGTTTACATTAAACAATATGCCTATATAATTTTTTTACCCGAATACGGTGAAACCAATAGTAAGAATAATAGTTTTGGCGGTTTATGAATGTTTGCGTGTCAACGTAGCACCTTTTCTACCGAATCGATTTCAATATTACAGGCCAGATGGTGTGCTATACAGTTTTTTTTTTATATTTTTTATTAAATATTTTGAGGTATTCAGGTTATGGTTTCTTAAACTTTTTTTTCTACTTATAAGTACAAAAAGCACTGATTTTTTGTTAGCAAATATCAGCATATGGAACATGACCAGCTTATTCAATTACTTATGACACTCAGTAAATTTGTAGCACTTCCTTCTTTGTTTATTTATTATTTGTTTACCTAATTTCCAATTTTTATAAATTGTTAATTTATCTTTTAATTTTTCTGTTTTGTTTAATTAACTTAAATACTGTGTACCTTTTGTTTGTTTACTATATTAATGTCTCGAAAGGCGAGTGGACGGAAAGAGACTAGATCCCTCGACTCAGAGAATCTTAGTGTAGGATTTAGGGATCAAATCCTGTACTTGTATACCTTTGAAATAAAAAAAAGGACGAAATTAATAAAAAAACAACTTTCAAAGAAAACTATGATGTCATAAAACAAAAGCTCACTCAAGTAACTCTCCATCATCAGTATACCCACATAAACTGTTTATCGGATCCAACCCTCTCCCACGTCATGGGTGGCCGGCCACCGTGGAGGATACCCGACACCGCCTCACATCCTCTCAATGGTGTCACGACACCAGTTTCACGCGAAAAAACTTTTTTGAGAGAATAAGCAATTTGCAGTCACACGCCGAATGAGATTTTGCAGCTCATTACTTTTGAGTTTGAATTTAGTTTTTTTGATACTTTAGTGGTGTATAATAAGCTTGTGTAATCATGTATAGGAGATAAAATGTTCAGATATTCATATATTGAAGTCTGAACCCTACAGTGGTAAACACAGGCGAATGTTAAAAATGCAGAATATTTCATACTAGCGACCCAACCCGGTTTCGCAGGAAAGTACTTCATTTACTCCAATGCAATATGCATATATAATACATATATAATTTCCTCTTGAATTACTCTATCAATTGCTGAAAACTGCATTAAAAAAAGTTAAGTAATTTCAAGGATCTGAGCGAACAAACAGTAGAAGCGATTCGATTTTGTACTACGTAAATCTAAAAAAACCTTTGATAGATTTTTTTACAAGTTATTTAATATTAACTTTTGCATAATGTATTTCAATAATCAGACATCTTCCTTTTCACAACACAGCTTTAAAAGTCGCTATTTAGTTTCATTTCTTTTTGTTAGAAGGCACCGGTATGTCAGGTTTTGCTTGAAATACTTTTACTCGTATATAATAATAATAATATATAATATGGATTTATCTCACGAGATTGTCGATATGTGGGATGTAGATTCGGTGATCATTGTTCCGATAGTTGTGTCTGTTCACGGATTGATAGCCAAGAGCCTCGACCAACACCTCAAGGGGCTCACGTTAGATGGTTGTATCAAGGGTCTGATGCAGAAGGCAGTCCTTCTTGACACGGCTCGTATTGCCAGGAAGTTCCTTTTTTTGGAGCCCTAACCACCGGTTTCTTGGACCCTGTATCCTAAGTCGGTNCTTTTTTTGGAGCCCTAACCACCGGTTTCTTGGACCCTGTATCCTAAGTCGGTGGTCTACTATTTTTTTATATTTTTTAATATATATTGTTGTTTATTTTTTCATGTATTTCAAAATGTAATAAATATGTATATATAAATGTAATAAAGAGAATAATAATAATAATAATACTTTATTTTCTCTCACGGGAAAGGTATAATTTAAGTTTCATGAGATCTAGGTACATATATAAGCTTTTTAAAATCCCCTAGTGAGAGCTGGAGTCCATACTAGGCTCGAAGTCTGTGTGACAGATCTCCAGGCCCACCACCCACCCTACGGCCGACTTAATATTTTTATTTTATTTTAAGAAATAGGCTCAACAAGATAATAAAGAAACATGAAATAAAAAACTGCAACGGCGCCTCCAAAAAAACAAGAAAATAAAGACTAAGCTAGGAACCTAATTCTATACAAACTTATCATTAATTTACAAAATTAGTTAACATTAAATGAGATCAAATCTATCTAAGCTATGTAGGTTGTGTGTAGTAGTGTAGTGTGTGTGTATAACGTTAATCGCTCGAAATGCAAGTACTTATTCATCATAATGATAATAAAATAAATATTTACATATATATAAAAGTTATACAAGTCTATTTACAACTTAAAAAATTCCGGAACACAATAGCAGAAAAAAATATTGTGTCTGCCCGATCATCGAACCCCGGAGTCCTTGACCCCGCACATCTGCCCCCGCCACCTGTCATATGGCGCTTGTACACACATATCCTACAATCTTTAGTCTTACTAACCATTTGTTGTAAATAGTTTTAGTTAGTCCTGCTTAAATTTCAGCACATGATTTCAAGGTCGACAATATTTTTGAATGTAATCTCCGTAAAAATATTCGCAGATCATACAAATATTTAGTCCGACCCGGGAATCGAACCCGAGACCTCAAGCACAGCAGTCGCTTACGCTACCGCTGCGCCACCAAGGCAGTCAATAAATTATATCTTTACCGTGGAAGAGCTACGCATTGGCATGCATGGACTTGTTCGACAGGAGTGACACCACGGCATCACAAAAACCGGTGTGAAACAGCACCTGCGCTGTGTTTCACCGAGTGAGTGAGGATACCGAAGGCTCATCCCACAACCCCTTCCCCCATCCTCCAATCCATGCCCTAAAGGGAGGCAACGCACTTTTGACGTCTCTGGTGTTGCCGGCGGTGGTAATCGCTTACCATCAGGCGATATGTGTGCTCGTTTGTTCCTCTTACATAATAAAATTCAGATAAAGAACAAAGACTGCCTAGTGGCTTAAGCGGTCGCGCACACCAGTCGCATATTTTACTACTGCGAAACAGATTAAAAGTTCTATGTATTCCTGCTAAACCTGTTTATATAAGCGTGAACATATAGAAACGAAGTTTAAATAAATATTTCTAAACGAGATATTAAATACATGTCAAGATAAAATTATATCAAAATAATTTATATGACGAGAATATCGTTGTATTGATAATACATTTGATTGATGGCCATTGCAAAAGTATTGCGACACGATTTAATACTATGTGAAGCATAGAACATAATGAGGTAGTTTTGCGCAGTCTGTTCGCTCAGATCTTTTAAGCTACTCAACGGATTATAATGTAATTTTCAGCAATAGATAGAACAATTTCAAGAGGAAGGGGTAGATGTTTTATATACTTTTTAAATGGAATAGGTAACAAGTGAGCAGACGTATCGCCTGATAGGAAGCGATAATCGCAACACCAGAGGAGTTACAAGTGCATTGACGGGCTTTGGGGGACGGTGAGAGGGACGGATGGAGAAGTTGGTGTATGAGTCTCCGGTATCCTTACTCACTCGGTGAAATACAGCGCAAGCGCTATTTCGCTCCGGTTTTATGTAAGATCGTGGTGTCGCTCCGGTCGAGCCGGCCCATTCAGGGCGAAGCGTGGCTCTTCCACGTATACACATGTATATTTTAGTAGAGGGAATCCGAGAATTTTAAAGCCTTCCGTGACAAACGATATAAACACCATTTTTCTCAAGGCCATCGGAAATGCTAAAGCAATTCAACAATCATTAAAAGTCTACTACTGCTTTAGATGGGGGCACCCACCTAAAGCAGTGGACTTTTAATGCTTGTTTTTTCTTTACTTTATTTATTTAAAGGTAATGTAAATCTTGTAGACAGCTACGTAATGCCATGGGACATTCTCTGCCAGTCAATCTTTGTATGGGTGAAGTAAAAATGTGAGGCGTAAGGTGCAAAAATGGTTTAAAAGTAGAATTTAACTTAGTAGATATATATACAAGATTGTTGATGTGATATGATCAGATATGCTTAGGAATATTGTATACTAAATTTCTATTGATTACTAAGAATGTAGAAACCTGCAGATTATATAGTTAAAAAATGGTTTTCTAAATGTCAACAGATGGCGTTGCTCTTCCATCTTAAATCGCGTTTTAGTTTTGCTCTATGTAGTACTATAGGATGAGCAATATATTATTTTAAATAAACTCCCAGGCGAGCAATATATTCTTGTAGGTCTTAATTTCAGGAAAATGTTTTTGCCATAGTGAAGAGAATCGCGATGTGGGGTTTTTTTTTAAATAATGATAAGGAATTTTTTTCTCTTAAAAAACAGCAACATTTAGTAAATGTCATACGTCCAAAATATCTTTTTGTTACATAAACTGCGCGCGCGCAACAAAAAACAGATGTCTGAATTTTGTATTATGCAAAGATGACATCGACACATCGTCTATCAATCACAGGTAGACATGGCAATCCATCACTCTATTTAAATTGTTTTTAAAACACAGGTGAACTCTGGGAGACATCACCTGGACCACCGTTAGAACAATATTAGCTAACATTTATACATTTAACAATATGTTTTACGATATGTGGCGTGGTCGCGTATCAGAAATAGATTGATATAACACGGGGTTTTATTTTCATGTCTTCTGACGTCATAAACCCCTAAATGGTGTGGTACCACGGTTTTTCTGAAAACCACTTGCTTTTTCATCTAGTTAGTGAAGTTACTAAAGCCCAATAGACCGATGTTTTTCGATGTCTAGTAGTGAGGCCCTCAAAAGATTTTAATTGTCACTCTCGACTTGCCATATCCGGCCGTAATAAGATAGTAACTAAATAAGATAGTAAACAAATAAAAATGAAGGACTACAATTATATTACATTACTTGCCTTTCAAAATAAGCCACAAAATTTTTCAAAGATACATAGGGTCGAAGGGCCATATCGTTGAGTGAACTTGTGAGTATTAACTATTTCATTGATACAAAAATGCAAATCTCCAACACATGACACCAAGCAACAACGATCTGAATCTACAGATGTGGTTAGCTAGTTAAACATGCTAAGAAAACATATATTTTAATGTTTTAACATTAATTCTGAGAACACGAAAATCAATGAGTAGATATTTATACGGAACGCGAAACATATGTAGGCTCCAATTGTATAATTTACGTGATTTTTTTACACTTCCCAGACTGAATTTGATAACCTCTAATGTAACGCATCCATGTTTATTAAATACTCAGACAGCATCCTCACATGCATAATATAGCATCTCCATTATTTCAAATCGAAGGCATATTCAGGTTTTGTTTTTGCATTTTTCGTTAGTTAAAATTTGGTTTTTAAAAGCAGACGGTGCCCGCATCAGTGCGGGCAGGCTCTGGGTGGGATCTTGATGTCGTAATAAAGCGGTTCCCGGATCCCTCTTGTCTCAGGCGCAGAGTGGCACACCGTGTGGTTTTAGTCGGTTCGATTCCGACACACCACCCTGCCGCAAACCCCGGTGGGGTAAATGGGTCCGAGGGGATTTCCACACGTAAAAAAATAATAATAATGGAGCCTTCAGTATGCTACTCACATCGTGACATGACGTGACACACCAGTATTCTCAGATCGTCTATTGAACCTAATTTAACAAGAAACCTTTCATTTCCTATTACTGAAATAAACTTATATAGAGACTAGCTGACTACCCAGAGATGGTTGGCGCTCGTAGGGGGAGACCTTCGTTCGAATAGTGGATGGCGATAGGCTGATACTGACACTAGCTGAGATGGCAAACAATGTTTTGCCTTTTAAAGAAAAAAATGACAAAAAAGTTCGTTTTATTTTTATTATTATTTCCAATTATCTGTATACTAATTCATCAAAGTTTAGTAGTTTAAGTGACTAGACTGAAATTACGAATATAAAGTGTTATCATTGAAATTTGGTATCAATTGCCAATATTGCAGTTTGCACTTTTACATAAGCTTTAACCATTGGGGAAATAAGTAAAGCGATGCGCCAAGGCATCGCCATAAAAAAGTCAGATAATTATTACTCCCCAGATATTATATTTTAATAAATTTTAAAGTTTTAATTCAAAAAAGTATCAATAAATATTTAAGGGTCGGTCACCTTTATCATTTAAATTGAGTTTACTCATAATTAATATCACACTAATATCCAGGTTATAATTTCCACCCCTTCAAAAAAGTTTTCCCCAATAAATAAAGATATAAAACTCAGAACACCGTAAAATCGGTCGACAGTCTCGCAACAATGTGAGAGCGACACGTCAGCAAGTAGGAAATAAAAGGGTCTTATACACAAGAGGTGGATGTATGAACCCCTTACAGGGTGAGGGTGGATATTTAATGATATAAATAGAATACAATATTGAAATGTAAAATAAATAATAGATCATAGGAATGAAATACAAATAATATTTTACCTAATAACATACAAATTAATAAGGGGTTTATTATTTATTTATTAAATAGTCGACAGATACTAATAAAATGTTGAGTGAAAACAATATACGTGAGTTCATAGACCCTTGTTTAGTGACGGATTTTTTTATGGACATCCACAACTCCAGAGGCGTCACTAGTACGTGCGGGTCTTTGGGGGATGGGGAAGGGGATGATGGGCGGTTTTGAGGTAAGAAGTTCCGGTATCCTCACTCACTCGGTGAAACACAGCGCAATCGTTATTATACGTAGTAGTTTTAACTAAAAAAAACGAATGCCCAAAATGGATTTCCATTAAAAACATTCTACTTCAAAATGTTTTTTTTTTATTTTCGAACTTTATGAATAAATAAATACTACACCTCCAATTCCTTGGTAAAACCTTAAATACATGTACCCACTAGACCGGTCCGTTAATTTGCACGTTCAAACAGTTCATCGTGCGCCGGCGCACATTAAGATATGCATTCGAAGACAACCGCAAAAACCACCTGTTGACTCAACACAAAGGGTAAAAATATATAATGAATATCACAATGAATTCATGCAATTGCTGATTCCTTGTACCCTGACCTATTTCTATTGTGTCCCGAAGATACTTAAACATATTATTATTACTTTCAGACTGAAAATAACTGGCCAGTGTGGTGTATTTGTACATTCGTATTATACATTTTCGAAATGTTTATTTATGTATTTACTGGCTTTTACCTTTACTGGGATTTTCATTTCGAAGGTAATTTCATTCATTAGAATCATTTTCATTTAGACAGAGACAGACATAAGTATTGAATTATTAAAAAAAAAACACGACTGCGTCTATTTTTTTTTTTATTAATTTTGATGTACCCAGAGTCATTCTCGTGACTATTATGAGAGCTTTACCGAGGGAGAGCCACGAATGGGCCGGCTCGATCGGAGTGATACAATGACCTCACAAAACACCGATGTGATTCAGCGTCTGCGCTGTGTTTCACCGAGTGAGTGAGGATACCGGAGGCCCATACGCCAACCCCACCATCCAAAAAAACTAGAATCCCACAGTCTCAAAATTCTAAATTCAGACAGGTGTATCAAATTAGCAAGATAATTATGAATCGTAATAAATCTTTTTTGAGACCTATTTTTGACTGGAACCTTTTTAATGACTGACAAAGGCACGGAGATTAAAGAGCAATTAAATAATCATTTCTCTACGAAATTTATAGAAGTTATTTTAAAGCAGTAGGTATATAATTTATAAAAATGAAATGATGACTTGTAAAATTTTGTATTTTATATAATAAGTAATCAACGTTATCTTGATAACACAAAACTGTAATATTTTATTAAAGATAGGTGACTTATTTATATTGTGGGGTTTTCCTTATTTATTTTTATTTAATATGTCAAATATTTATAAATTACTGTTACAATATTATTAATGCACAGTTAAATCGAACCAAGTGGCGTGCTATGTCCAACAATGGACTGCGATAGGCTGATGATGAAGATGATGATGATGATGATAAATGCACAGTTAATGTGGTGTGTCAGAGACTAAACTTCACGTGACATCATAACTGTCACCATACTAATTGCGAATGCAGACAATGTAGGATGGTAACCCACACCACGGCGGCCTAATGATACTTCTGCATCATTGGACCTCCGGTCTCGCACTCACCAAGGAAACACAACAGCACGAACGCTGTCATTTCCTGGGTTCAATGTTGATATTCTGTGAGACAAGATTTTACCCGTGAAAGTGTAACAGACAAACAGAATTACTTTCGAAGTTTTAATATTACTATGAAAATAAAGCTATTGAAGTATCAAAAAAAATTGCTTTAATTTTTAAACTGACTCAAGCCGATAGTATTCCCCCTACAATAAAGGTCTATCAAATCACAGACAATATTTCAATATTTTGCTACACCCAAATACCGTTAGTGAATGAACAAGCCGACACCTCAACACCAAGTACCCAGGAACCGGTAAAACTTGTACAAATCTGTGATAACTATGACCTACTCTATGGCAATTTTTCGGTTTTCTAATTCCCCTATAGTCATGTGAATTGGCTGGTGCAATAAATAGGTATATAACTTTCGCGTATATAACTTTGTCTGGGGTCAATAATCGTCAATAATAACTTCACGCATCTAACACACGTACCTCTGATACTGTGCTAGGCTAAGCCTAGCTGCCATCCAGACTCCAGAAATATGTTTAAATACGTATATTTCTTTATATATATCTTCTGCGCGTGTGACGGCCGAACGATAATAACGAAATTTATTTGTGTTCATTCCTGAGGATTTGAGAATGGTTTAGACTCAACAAAACACTTCGAAGTAATACCGCGGGGTTCATCTAGTTCTAATATATAAAACAAAGACGTGTTAGTTGTTACATTATTTCTAAGCCAAGAACGGCTAGACTGATTTTTATAATGTCTTATTGTTTTTATTTATCTCCATCCTGAATAGTAAATAAAAGGACGTTTAAATTTTTTGGAATAGAAAATGATGAAGAAAATTTAGTAGCTAAGTAGGCCTAAATGATAGAGAAAGATAATGACTATTAACAGCGTTTGTGGTAAGCTCTGCGAAGATAGGACAGGTAAGATCGCTTGAATTAAGTTCAGTTAATTTTATTGTGATATTTAATTTCAGTTAATTCTATTGTGAATTGTAATTAAGAGTCTGCTGTTTATTGTGTACAATGTTGGGAAAGTCACTGACTTAGAACTTATACGTAAATATATGTGTATGTGTTTGATTGGAAAAATACCTGTGACTAGGCTCTGGGCTTGTCTTACTCGCTAAAAAGCATTCAAAGATTTACCTTGCACCGGTTTTCTCTGAGGTTGTGGTATTTAGCTCCTATTCAGGCTGGCCAGTGCGTACTGGCGAAGGTTAATAAATTTACTAACATTTTGTCGCTGTAAATAGTAGCCCATGTGTACTCTGGTGTATAAACAATATTACTGTCAATTTTCATCTTAATCCGATCAGTAATTTAAGCGTGAAATAGTCATATAAAATATACATTTATAATATTAACAGGATAGGATGCTATCAACCTTCTAAGAGTACATACAACTTCCGCCTGCATTCAATTACAATATACCAATTACTTATGAATCTGTCCACGCCTAATGGATGTGGTGTCGTGAATATATTAACATAGTTAAAGCCGTCATCCAATTGGTGGCGGCGAGCGGTCTGCGCAGGCATGTGCTACTATGAGCAATTGTAATGACGTACCATCGTGGTATGGCATGAAGGAGTGGGCAGAGATATTAATAATATTAACTTGTAACATCTCACACACAGCCGTTTGATGGAACAGTAGACAGAGCCTGTACTTTGGTTACCAGATTGCTATAAAACATATATAAGTTTAGCGACGCTACGAGTCTTTGAAATTTTCGGATTTCCTCTACTGTAATGTGCATCTATTTCACATACGATTCCTTCTCTTACATCACTCTATCTATTGTGGAAAACTGCATTAAAATTATTTGAGAAGTTTAAAATATCTAAGCGAAAAGACAGCGGAAACGACTTCATTCTTTGCTGTGTAAAGAAACATACGTGTTCTAGATAAATTACAGACAGATACACGACTAATGATCGTAAAGTAAAAAAATCATTTGTCTGTAGTTCAACAGTAAGGATCTAGTAGATCAGCCATCAATATCCACAAGCTAATGCCCAATCTGCCCTTTGCTGTACCAAGTATGACTATAAAACAAAGTTTTTTCTAGTTGAAAGGTCCTAAGTCTTGAAGACATGACTAGTTAGGTGCTTAAAATTTGTAAAATATACGACTTTTTAAATATATGTTATTATATTGGATTAATATCGATAGCAAGGCTTATGATAGGTGAAAATTCTTGGAAACTGGGCCTCACAAAAATCCTGTAATTGTCAACCACAAAAAGACTGCTATACAAACAATAATGTCGTCATTTAGGACTCGGGTAAGTATCAGGTTCGAGTCTCATCCCGGGTAACATGAGACGCCGGAAACTACTTACTACCGACGCTTTCACATCCGCTCCATCGATAGATTGTATTGATAAATAGATTATTATTGATAAAAATATGGGAATCACTAGATTATAATTCTTCAAAGAAATGTTTTTCCTTCGATAAGTTAATATATTTTTGGTTTACGTCAATGGAGCTTATGATTCTAAGGGTACTTAAATAGAAGCAACCTATTTGATACCATTTACTTGCAAGTATTTTTCAGCGGCGGTGGACATATGGAATTGGGGCATACGAGCAGACGTATTGCCGCCATTTGTACATGGTCGTTTATATGTTATGCTCCTGAATGTAAACTGTTTTAACTGGTGTACAGTAAAGTTTATTCTATTCTATTCTATTCTATTGCCTGATGCTAAGCGATTAGCGCCGCCCATGGACACCCACCCGTAACATCAGAGGCGTCACAAGTGCGTTGCCGGCCTTTGGGAGATTGGGTTTATGCACATAAGTTTAGGCCCATTAATGCCGAAGCTTGGATCTCCCAGGTTTAAAGAGCAAAGAGGTTTATTTCAGGTGAGCTATTTGTTTATAACGGCAGTCTCCGCATGACTGGTTTCACTTTTTTTTTTATATCTTTTTGCTCCACAAATATTTGCTATACAAATATTTTTCTTTAAATCTGTATATTTAATAAATAATAAATATTTCGGACATCTAACACACAACGCCATCTAGTCCCAAACTAAGCGGAACTTGTATTATGGGTACTAGACAACTGATATGAATACATAAATACTTTTTTTTTGTAAATACATACATATTATACATAGAAAACATCCAAACTCCGAAACAAATATTTGTAGAACATACAAACATTTGGTCCGACCCAGTATTCGAACCCGAGACCTCATGGACAGCAGTCGCGTACGCTACCACAGCGCCACCGAGGCAGTTTAATTTAAAAGAGTCTTATTACTTACACTATTTATAATAAGTCAAGAGCGACTCAAACTCGGCTTAGAACCAGGAGACGAACAAAGGATACTTTTCCTCCGTACCGTAACCGTGGTTGTTGCTGCACCGCGGGGAGCCCCTAGTATTAATATAAAAATACTAAAAAATAATAAAAACCAACAACTACAGGTTCTATATAGCCTATCAATAAACATGTTTGTGTAGGTAGGTGATATCTACAGAACGTGACACATGCATATTGAATATTTATATATCTTGTGACGTACCAACACGTAAGGTACATTTGAGAGGCCCGCAGTCCTTGTTATTCAAGTTATTAATATTTAAAAAAATTCGTCTGTATCTAATGAGTATAAGATTAATCATCAAATAAATGTTGCAGACTTGGTGAGCCATGCTTATAAATATATGGGTCTGGGCCGACTGAAGTGCCAGGCTTCACAGAAAACTGGTGTCAAGCAGTCATGACATTGCTTTTCGTCCAGTAAATAAAATTACCAGAACCCGAAACCTCCCCCACGCCTATATTATGAAGGGTAAAGTCTGCTCGTTTGCCTAATAATTGATAAAAAAAACGGATGACTGCACATCGGCGTAATGGTTTAAGCGGTCGCCACGCCACTTTCTACTACGCTAAGGTGTTGTGGGTACAAATCCCACATGAGATTACATTTTGTGCTATCTACAAATAGTTGTTCTGAGTCTGGCCAATCTTTGTGTCCGATTCAAGTGTGTTTGTTAAGTCCCCTGCGACACAAAAAACATCCCTAATAAGGAAGTTATAAAAAACGGAAGGGAAAATGAAAAATGTTACAAAAATTAATTCATTTTTCGGAACGCAGACTTGATTGAGCGATTTTGGCTAGTACCTTAATAAAAATATAATTGATATTAAAAATAATGTAATAAATGGGAAACGCGATTAGACAAACGTAGTGTAGGGCGCCCTGCGACACGGCTTTATAAAGATTGCTGGCAGCGAATTGAGGCTCACTGACCAAAACTGTGATGGTTAGCGCTCTCTGAGGGAGACCTGCAAACAGCGCCAACCATCATTCGCGGATTAGAGTATAGTGTAAATAACTAACTAATTAATTGATATCAGACAGTCTCATGTGAAGTTTTCAAGTAATTAATTTGTTTCGACAGTCACACATCGTTCGGCCTACAATTTAAAAAATAACCACCTTCGACTAATTAATTAGTTAATGTAATTAATTATCAGTAACCAGTAACAACACAACAAAGTGATACTTCAAAAGACATCAAAATGTCTCTGTTTTGCCAGTCAGACTTCGATCGGCCTACAATTTAAAAAATAACCACCTTCGACCACCAAGAGCCGGGTGCAGCTTATGAAGTTCCACCACGTCAGCTAACAACATCGATCTATTACACACGATATACAATTACAGTTTGATGGTGCAAAACGTCGTGAATATTTAACGATATAAGTGGTGCATTTATATCCTGTGATGGGTAAATTACTCCTGCAGAACCGCTGTGCTTATTAATTATATGCCCTTGCGGTAAAAGACAAGAAATTGTTCATACTTGGGGATTAAAAACTGTCTTCATGTTTCAAGGACGGTTTGGTGCTCCATTTTACCATGGGAGAGCCATGTTCCCGCATGAATGGGCCGGCTCGACCGGAGTGATATCAGGACCTCACAGAAAACCGATTTGAAATTACACTTGTGTTGTGTTTCGCCGAATGAGGGAGAGACCGTAGGTCCATACCCCAACTATCTCCATCCACCACCACATCCCCCAAAGGCCGGTAACGCACTTCTAACGCCTCTGGTGTTCCGCGTGTCCCTGGGCGGCGTAATCGCTTACCATTAGGCGAAAAAAAATATTTATAGTTATACACATTACAGCCTCCGTCCTCCGTCGGTAAACTCAAACGCTAACTGCACGGATTTTTATGCGATTTTTCCGATTCTTGAGGAAGGTTTTCGTATTTTTACTAATAAACTTTAACTACTTTGTAATTTATATGTATATTAGTTCGCTAATGTAACGATACACGCTGAAAATGTCGGATAAAATTAAGCCGCACGTCTTCTTAAAGACAATATTATGTACATGTTATATTTTCCGTAAGAACCCATGAGAAGTCGGGGCGGGTTGCTAATGAATATTATAATTTTGAAAGTATCTCTGTCCTTCTGTCTTTTTGTTACAGCTAAACTGCATCAATGCTAATGAAACTTAGTAAAGAAATACTTTGATTCTTAATGAAAGACATAGGCTACTTAATACCGATAATATGCGAATTGATCACCCCATTATAAGGTTATGACGTCTGTAACGAGCTGGCGTTTATCGAACCCCAAAGTTGACGAAAGATTGCGTCTAAGCTAACAAAACTCCCGTATAAACTTGTTGCTTGTTGATCTGTGTAATTATCAAGTCAGTAGCAGATAATTAAATAGATTAACAATACAGGTCACAGAATATGATAGTTGTAACGATTACAATAGTGTATATACTCGTATAGAGCTCATAGAGGTCAAATATACCACGACAGACGAGGCGGGGACATTGAATAATACTATTATTATTTTAAACATATCTTTCTTAATTTTACTATCAAGTAATTGCTAGAAGCTAGTTTAAAAGTAGCCTAAGTAACTTATTATGTCGTGAGCTATCTGCCAGTGAAAGTCCCGTCAAAATCGGTAAAACCATTCCAGGGATTAGCAGGAACAAAATTATTTTTTTCGATCTATGTGAGTAACGTTTAGACTTTCTAATTAGCGCAGTTTGTTATTGGATAAGCCTCGAAGGAGCTTGCAGTCCTTAAAACATAGTTTGCTGTCTATGACATTTGTCACTAGTGTTGTTTCAGAATTTGGGAACACATTTTAGAGGTGATAAAACTGGTACGTTATGAATGAAAATTACACGCGATACAAAATATAATCACTTGTTCAAAGTTATTCTCAAGTAATAAGGTCTGTAGAACTATTTTCGGTGTTTTCATAGACTTTCAAAAACTCAAAAAAATGCTGCACCATGCACATTCTAAGGTTGCTTTTATTTATTCTTCGTGTCACTTTTAATTATTCATTTCTCTGAATGAAACAACAATCTTCTACAACGAAGCGTAGCAGGGTACAGGCTAATTTTAAAATCAATGTGTGTATAGAAAGAAAGAAAGACAGAGAAATAACTAACAGATGGCGTTTTATTAACGCTAAACAATAGTCCAACTCAAATGAATCCCAAAAAAATCGCATACAAAAAACTTCTTCCGCTGCATAAGTTACTATGAAAAGAAACAGCTTCTATCATAAGTAGAACCATTTTTCATGATATTTATTTAGCAGTTTGTCGACGTGTTATATACATATATCCATGCAAAGTTTCATCTTTTTAACACTAACTGTTCGGAAGGTATGCCGAAGACAGACACACGCACGGACATGACGAAACTTTAAGAGTTTCGAAACGTGAATTACGATAAATGATAAAATTAATATATATAGCATATGTCACCCGCTCATTATTGAAAAAATCAACCTTATCATATATATCTAATATATAGAAATACGTCTCATTATTGGGACACAAGTGTTTATCCTATTTTCTTTCCTCCTTTAAGATTAAGTGCAACAGATATACATGTTTTCAAGGGCAGTTGCATCTGCCGTTAAGGCAATTGAGAATTTACTTAGTTGAAGTCAACACATTTTTATTCGATTACTAACTTTTGCCCGAGGCTTGACTAACGCAGAAGTAAAAATTTTAATCCCCTATTTTACCCCCTTAGGGGTGGAATTTCCAAAATTCCTTTGTTAGTACTCACTTTCGTTATATAAAGAATTTATATGTAAAATTTCAGGAGTCTAAGTTCAGCGGTTTGGGCTGTAAGTTGGTCTC